>PVJS01036256.1:0-20548 GCA_004027185.1 Glis glis
GGTCCTATTTTTTATGCTTTATTTTGAAACCGGGTCTCACGAGGTTGCGGAGGGCCTCACTAAGGAGAGAGAGAGAGAGACACAGAGAGAGACAGAGACAGAGACAGAGCGAGAGCTGAGGCTGGCCACGAACCCGGATCCTCCGGTCTCAGCCTCCCAAAGTACTGGGATTACAAGCGTGCGCCACCACGCCCGGCTCTGGATTAACATTTGAATATCTCTTTCAATTATTATATTCTAAGATTCGATGAGCCAGCAGGCCTGTGTCTTGACTACTAAAAATGGAAGTACAACTTTAGATGTATCAATAGCAGGAGGAATTTCCAGAATGCAGAAACAGTCTTTTTGAGATGTAGACATACCTAACCACTTCTAGAATCTTCTTTTGTTTCATTCTGAATATTTTTAAGAAAAATGTAACCAGCTAGAGTGTGACCAAGCTAAAAGTCTGGAAACTAGGTCTTTTGAATTGTGTGAACTAGTTCAAAGAAGAGATGATTCAGAGTTAAGTGTGGGGACCTGGGGCTCCCTTAGGCTTTGAGGGCTTAGGACGTGGCCTGGGCTGGTCCTGTGCCACCATTTACCTGCTCCGTGGCCTCAGGCGAGTTACTCCTCCACTCTGTTCTTAAGTTCCCCTCCCTTTACCAATGGGGATAATAGTGCCCGCTTCATAGGGTAGTTAGGAGGACTAAATGAGTTTTTGTGTATAAAGTACTCAGTAAATGCTAGCCGCCATCATTAGCAGCTTCCTAGTGGGCTCGGGCCACTATAACAAGATGCCATCAATTGGCACTTTAGCAACAGGAATTTGTTTCTCACAGTTCTAGTGGTTGGGGGAGTCCAAGGTGCCGGTTGATTTAGTTCCTAGGTGAGGGCTCTCCTCCGGGCTTACAAATGATTACCTTTTTCTTGTGTCCATGCATGATGGAGAGCAAGCAAGTTACAGTCTCTCTCTTATAAGAACACTAATTCCATCCTGGGGTCTCATTCATGTGACCCCTCTAAACCCAGTTATCTCCAAATCTCACCATCCTGGGGACAGAGCTTCCACATACACATTTTTTGGGGGAATACAAACATTCACTCCATTGTAGTCATCGCCACCACATTCACTCCGAGAGGCAAAACGGGACAGGGGGTTTTGGCAGATAGAAGGAAGGGCTCTGATGATTGGAAGAGTCCTACAGAGGAACAGGTGCCCTTTGGGGTTCCCGCCTGGAGTTGGAATACTTCCTGGATGAGTGTCTCTGAATTTCATGCCTGATTGGATAACTTTACTTTTTTCAAATTATAGCTAGAGTTGTACTTCCATATTTGGGGTGGTTCACAAAATTAAAATATGGGAGCCGAAGGCCCAAATGCACACGTTGGCATCGGCCTCTCAGAAAGGGGGCTGTTTTTCGGCACCTGGCACATTCTCTCTGCACGGTGGCCGCGGCAGGTCCCGGCTGCTCTTCGGGGCCACCGTCTCCGATGCGTGGAATCCACTTGACTGCCTGCGAGCGGTTTCAGAGGAAGCAGCTCTTTGCCACTTTGTGAACTGGCCACGTGATGGCCAGGGGCGAGCTGAGGACGCAGACCGCAGAGCGGCGGGCAGGACTGAGCTCCTAGGAGGAGACTGTGGACTCCCAGCCGGAGGAAGGAGGATCAGCACTTAAAGGGCCGAGGCACAGTCTGAAACAATGAGCATTTCTCTATATGTCTCAGAGATTATAGCCTTTTCACTCCCTGGAAGGAGAAACGAGCCAAGTGAGGCTCAGCACTCAGGCCAGCATCTCTGCACAGAACTGCGGAGTAACCCAGTGTGACACGTCCCATCAGTCACTCTTACCCCCCAAATGTCTCCCGAGCCAGTGGCTGCCTGGGCCACTGCCCAACTAACTGGTCTACCGCATCTACACTCCCGCAGCCCCCCTCCAGTGAGCTTTTTCAGATGCCCCTCCTGTGCTTAACACTCTTCAAGCACAAAATCCCCAGCAGGTCCCAGCAAGTTCTGGCCTCTGCTAGTTCCCTTTCATTTCCTTGTATGATGCCTCCTTCTTTCCTACCTCAGGGTCTTTGCATATGGTTTTCTCTGACTGGAACACTCTTGGTGAACTCCTATTTATCCTTTAGTACCCAGCTAAAATACCAGTCTCTCTTCCAGGGAGCCTTCAGGGTCCTCCTGATAAATGCTTGTTTGCTTTATCTCTGTAGCACTTCTTGTTTTTGTTTGTGTGCAGTACTGGGGATAGAACCCAAGGGCATTCTGCCTCCAAGCTACACCCCCCCAGACCTATTTTTATTCTTTATTTTTGAAACAGGGTCTCACTAAGTTGCGGAGGGCCTCACTAAATAGCTGAGGCTGGCTGCGAACCTGCAATCCTCCTGTCTCAGCCTCCCAAGTACTGGGATTACACGTGTGTGTCACCATGACTGGCATTCTGTAGCACTTCTTGGAGTATGAAGTCATGTAGCTGTGCGATTATATGAATAGGGTCCGCCTTCCCGACTACCTCTCATGCCCCACAAGGATGAGGACTGCACCTGCCTTGGCCAATGGTGTACCCCCAGCTCCTGGCCTGTAGCACGTCCCCAGCAAGTTGAATGATTGAGTAGAGATGACCCACTGCAGAGGTCGCTGGCCCAGCCCCACAGGTGCTTCAAGACAGCCTCCCTGCCTTTGTTAGTTAAATGCCTTTGGGGACTGCTCTGGAGAAAGCTCTGAGCTGGGTGCCGGCACTAGGCTCTGCGATGGATGCTCTGTTTTCTGGGGGGAAGATAAATCCTTAATGAGGGATGGCCAGGCCAAGGCATTTGCATCCTCCAAGACCTTCTTCATCACCAGGTACCTGAGTAGGAGGCAGGAGAGGACCCATCTGTGAAGCTTCTTGTCCCTCAGTGAAGCATCCCTGGGCCAGGGAGAGCTGATTGTGTTTTAAAATTAATTAATTAATTAATTAATTAATTTTTAAAAAAAACATGCCTTGAGGTTCTCCAGATACCTCATTCCCCTGGGGAGCATGGAAATTCCTAGTCTCCTTTATGTCTCAAAGGAAGGTGGGAAACTGGGAGGAGCTAAAACCTGGGCTCTCTGCTCCACCCAGGGCTCAATGATAATAGTTACAAAATAGCCTTTCTGGGAATTAAAAGTAACATGATATTGTTTATTTCTTGTTTGCTTTTAGCCCAGAAGGCTCCATCTTGTGGATATATCACTCAAAGTAAGTGTGATGAATTCTGGTTATCTATTGGATGTCTCCCCTGTCTGCTCTTGCTCCCCCTACCATCCAGGCGCACCCAGGCCAAAGTCAGAAGGGGAGTCCTAGGAATCTGGGGATCTGGTCTGTCTTCCTCCAGCCCCCCAGACTTAGAACCATGACTTCTGTTTTGCCCTTGGTTCTCATCAAGGCTCTCTTTAATGATGCATTTGAGGAACATCCCTGTCTTGCTGATAAAGAGAACCTGGGAAGATACTGTCCATTATTTTGCCTTGTAATGAATAAGAATCAGAAAAAAGTGTGGGACTCGTGATGAACTAGTACGTATCTTTTTTAATTTTTGTTTTTTTTTTTTTGCGGTACTGGGGATTGAACCCAGGGGCATTCTACCTCCGAGCTACACCCCCAGCCCTATTTTTTATCCTTTATTTTGAAACATGGTCTCACAAAGTTGCGGAGGGCCTCACTAAGTTGCTGAGGCTGGCCACGAACCCGGATCCTCCGGTCTCCGCCTCCCAAGTACTAGGATTACAAGCATGCGCCACCACGCCCGGCTTCTTTTCATCCCTTTTTATCTCATCCCTTTCCCTTGGGACTCAACTTTCATGTCCCTTGAGCAGCCAGTCTTCCCCAACCTCCTGAACCTCCGCAACTTCGTGAGACCTGGTTTCAAAATAAAGTATAAAAAATAGGGCCGGGGGTGTAGCTCAGAGGTAGAATGCCTCTGGGTTCAATCCCCAGTTCCGCAAAAAAAAAAAAAAAAAAATGAGAGCCAGGTGTGGTGGCACACATCTGTAATCCCAATACCTGGGAGGCGGAGACTGGAGGATCTGGGTTCGTGGCCAGCCTCAGCTACATAGTGAGGATTGCAGGTTCGAGGCTAGCCTCAGCAACATAGTGAGGCCCTTGGCAACCTACCAAGAACTTGCTTCAAAATTAAAAAAAAAAAATTAAAAAGGGGCTGGGTAAAATCACCCTGGGCTCAATCCCCACTACCAAAAAGAAGGGGGGAAGGGGGGGGGAAGGAAAGAAAGGAAGAAATTGAGAGCAATGAAAACTTTCATTTTCCCATCTTTGGCTTGGGTGCCAGGAAGCTCAAAGCACAGTCTTGTTGTAACTGCTTGTTCTGGCCTCGGCCTTCGTTTCTGATCTAATTTGTTCCCTGGTATTACACCCTGGCTTTTATCCTTACAAGCCACGGGATGTTGGCAACTTGCACAAAGCCACTCAGCTAAAACCTCAGCTGTCAAATGAAAATAAGGGTCAAACCTTTATTTGGGCTGACCAAGGTGACATGGAAATTCATACCTGGGTGAGTGAGTCAGTATTTCTCTTTCTGTTGCCTGTTTTTCATTCTCGTGTTGTTCATTCTTGCCTTCGTGTTCTGAGCCATCTCAGTCCCTGGAAGTAGGTGAGCTTTAGACCACCTATTCAGGAATCACCTTGCCATCTTATCTGTCCAACCGAAGAGCACTGGTTTCTCCTCCAGAAAGCCCCCAAATTGAAGACTTTCACAATGAGAGAGTGGGGGGCTTCTTCAAGCGGCTGGCTAAGGTGGCTTCTAATCAGTTTCCTGAGCTTCTTGTGCACTGATCCTCGGATTCACTCAGTCAATCACTGCCGACCTCTGTAGCCACCTGAATTCTCCTAGTTTAGCAAGAGATAACTCTTGCACGGTGGTGCGCGCCTGTAATCCCAGTATTTGGGAGGTTGAGACCAGAGGATCGCAGGTTCGAGGGCAGTGTACAGTAACTTAGTGAGACCCTGCTTCAAATATTAAAAAATAAAGTAGAGCTGGAGCTCTTCCTAAGTAAGAAAGAAGTATTTATTTGTCCATGTGCAGTAAGCCCATAGCTCAGCGGGAGGTGGCGGGGGCAGGGTGGGCATCCCTGAGAACATTCCCTATGGGAGAAAGGGTCTTAGCATTAGCTTAGACCTTTAGCAATGTAGCAACGGACTTTGGATAATTAATTGAGATTTGGGTACTTTGAATCAAGTGGATTGGGCAACACGGTAACTCTGATCACTAAGTATCTCAAAGGTGGAACACCCCTGCATTCAATCCCGAGTACCACCACCATCAAAAAAAAAAAAAAAAGATAATTCTTGGAAACATGTGCTGTGTTTTCATTCAGATTCCAACTCATCACAGTAATTTACAGCTTATCAAGCTCCTGTACATATGCTCTTTCATTCAGCCTTCAAAGGTCCCTTTGTGGGAGGTTTATTATTGTTATTAAATACACTTTTCAGAGGACAAAGTTGAAATTCACAGAGGGAAAATGTCCTATCACCGTCACACAACTCGTCAGTGGCAGATCCAGGACTCAGGTTTATGTGTTAGGGTCCCCTCTCTCCTTCCTGCCCGGCTGAGGCTGCCAGGGACCATCCCCTCCATTTAGCTAGACAGTTTCACTTCTGTCTGTTTTATGAATTGGTAGCTTAAAACTAACTTTTTCTTTTTATAGTGATCTCAGCCATTTAAAAAAAAAAGTTTTGAACCCCCACCCCCCAGTGTGGGGACTGCCTCATTTTCTAAAAGTGTTTATGTTCTTTTTCTTCTCTTAGAAACCCAGAAGTTGGGGAGATCAGCATGCAGGAGGGCTGGTGGTTTCCGAGCTGGTTTAACAATGGGTAAGGCCATCCGGAGGCCACGTCTGCCTGAGTGTTCAGTTAAAATGGCTCCATGTTCACCACCTTCTCAGTCACTCGTCTTTTTTTTTTTTTTCTCACTGAAATCATGCAAGGGATCTATTATGTGGGCAAACTGGGAAATTTAATTTCCAGTTAACTTAAGAGTGAGGCTTGGGTGGATGTTTAAATAGCAGGAGAGACAATCATAGACTGAAATGTTCTTAGGCGGATAGTTTTAACAATTCTCCCCCCACCCCCTGAAATAACCCAAGGATTACTAGGTCATTAAATGGCTCACTACTGACTATGAAGGGCGATAAGAAAGGTGAGTACCTGCCAGGCACAGCGGCGAAAGCCTGAAATCCCAGCACTTGGGAGGCTGAGATAGGAAGATCACAGGTTCGCGTCCAGCCTCAGCTACTTAGTGAGGCCCTCCACAACTTAGTGAGACCCTGTTTCCAAATAAAGAATGTAAAATAGGGCTGTGGTGTAGCTCAGAGGTAGAATGCCCCTGGGTTCAATCCCCAGTATCGCAAAAAAAGAAAAAAAATTAACTTTAAATAAAAAAAAATAAAATAGGGATGGGGGTGTAGCTCAGAGGTAGAACACCCCTGGGTTCAATCCCCGGTACCGCAAGAAAGAAAAAGAAAAAGGAAAGGTAAGTGTTGCACATTCTCATCTAAAGTCTGTAGTCTGAGCAAGTGCTTAGCGTCTGCGCCTCTTCCTGCCAGCGCCCGTGCTTCGGGGAGTCTGCCACAGGACACATTTTGTGAGCTGTCCCCCCCCCTCCCCGTTGTCCTGCCACCACAGGCCACCCTCCTTGCCTCACCCGGCTTGCTTTTCCTTTATACTTAGGTCCCACAATTATCAGCAAGAGGAAGAAGAGAATATAGAAATAGGAAGAAACAAGGAACAAAGAAAAGACGATGAGGATGAAGAGCTTCAGCTATTTGACTGGTTTAATCAAAAGTAAGAAGTATTTGTCCACGTGCAGTAAATCCATAGCTCAGTGGGAGGTGGCGGGGGCAGGGTGGGCAACCCTGAGAACCTTCCCCATGTGGGAGGAAGGGTCTCAGCATATCTTAGACCTTTAGCAATGGACTTTGGATAATAAATTGAGATTTAGGTGCTTTTAACAATGGTAAACATGAATCACAAAATACTGGGACTGGAAGGAGACTTATAGGAAAATAGAGTATTGTGGAAAGCCACAGGATCTGGAGTTGGGGCAAGAAAACTCTCTGAGATACAGTTAACTCATCCATAAAATGGAAATGATGATTTAAATAAAAAGTCATAGGGCTGTGAATTCATTCATTAAGCAAATTGTTTACCAAAACTTATCAGGTTCTAGCTGATATTTCTCAAACTGCCGGTCACTATCAATTCATGTGTTCAGAGACTAGTTTACGGGGCCCAAGCTAGCTTTTTTGTTTTGTTTTGTTTTAATTGAAACAGAAGATCAAAGGGCATCACATGAAGAAAGGATAAGTATTGCTTAGTAAAGTTTCTGTTTCTGTGTATGTGTGTATGTGCATACATTTGGTTGTGATGTAAAATATATTTCTCACAAGTTATGGTAAAAGAAAATACTGTGACAGGCGCAGCCTTGGGCACAGGAGACAGAACCTGGTTCTATTCTAGAAGTTCAGGGTCTGGGGCTGGGGCTGGGGGTGTAGCCCAGTAGTAGGGTGTGTATGAGGCCCTGGGTTCAATTCCCAGCAAGAAGTAAAGAAAACAAGTCTGTTCATGGTCTTGTAGGGGTAGTAGACATGAAACTAGTATTTGCCACGGTTGGTAAGGGGTGTGAGCAATTGACTGGAAGGATGTGGTTTGGGGACAGAAGAGGGGACCGTAACTGTTCAGGTGACTGTGAGGCCTGAGGGTCTGGTGGGTAGTGATGTCATTGACTAGAAAGAAAGAGATGCGGGCCTCTGAGTTGGGGAGGTGATGAGCTCCACGAGGTCCCTACGGGGCTTCTGGACAGAGAGTCCCAGGAGCCCATGCGCAGAAGATGATGGAGACATGGGACGGGGCGTCTTCAGAGCACCTGGCAGTGGGATCTGTGGGCTGGCACAAGGCCACCAAGGAGGGGAGAGGCTTTCTGACATTTAAACAGCTGCAAGAGTTAGAGACATCTCTGGAAGAGCAGGAACTGCTCTGGGGACAGGACGGGGTCAGGAGAGAGTAGTATCTGCTCCGTGTGGAGGATCTTGGGCTCTGAGAGACTGGACGTGTGGTAGCAGGTTCACCTATTGTTTTGGAATAGGATGTCCATGCCAGTGTGGAAGGATGGGGCTCTCGGCCTCGTGTGAGTGGTCAGTGAGCTGGACGACAGGGTAGTCGTTTATGAGGTGCTAAACCACGACTAGAAATGGGAGAAGATGGGATCTTTTTTTTTTTTTTTGGTACTGGGGATTGATGATTTGGTATGTGTGTCACCATGCCTGGCTTGGAAGAATTTTGTTTTGAGAATCCCTTTTATTTTATTTATTTATTTATTTTTGTTGTTGTTTTATTGGGGATGGAACCCAGGGGCCTTTTACCTCTTCTACCTATTTTATTTTTTTATTTGGAAACAGTCTCACTAAATTGCTGAGGGCTGCGAACCTGCGATCCTCCTGCCTCAGCCTCCCAAGTGATGGGATTACAAGCATGCGTCGCCACGCCTGGCTCTTGATAAGCCCTTTTAGATGGGGGGGAGATGGCGCCCCCAAGGGGCATACGGGTAGGTGAGCCAGAAATGGTCACTGAGCACCCTTTGAAGGAGGGTGGGGCAGTTGTACTGTGTCCTTATGCTTTGTTGAATGGAACCTGGGAGGTGGGGCCAGGACTGAATTACTAAGGAGAGAGAGGAGAGACAGACATTAGCCACCAGCTGTCACTCTCTCCACACTCCCCCATGCACAGCTGGGCTTCACCTTCATGTAGATGGCAAGCAGATATTTAAAGAATATTGGTTGGAACCAGCACCAAATCAAGCCTTTGCATGGCACCGAAGTCTATTTCTTGCATCAACGAATGACTGGATGAAAGAGAGAATGAATGAGTGCTTGTGTTTCACGTCAGCGTGCCCCGTTCTCTAAACCACCCCAGTCACATCAGAGCGTGCCTTGCATCTCTGTCCACATCCAGAGCTCCTGACCACATGACGCCACACCCTCATCTTCTTCCTCTCTTTTCTCCTCCTTCTTGGTAGGGGCCTCTCCCTCTTTTTCAGGCCTCGGGTGTAAATAAGAGCTTCAGGCTAAGTGTGGCACCCACCTTTCTTATCTTCTTACCCTGCTCTTCCATACACCCCGTCCAGTCCTGTGCCACCAGATACCACCTACGAGAGGGTGACGCCAACATTTGTATCTCTGGTCCAGATATTTCCTCTGAGCCCCGACTTGTATCTACCTGCCCGCCCGGCATCTCTGCATATCTCACGCGACCCAAATGGATTTCTCAATTCTGCCCCGCCTTGTTCTTCTCCTCATTTCCCATCTCAAACCAGAGTCCAGGAGGCCCTGCTTTGTCCACCCGCAGTCTAATTCGCCTCCCGTCAATTCTGGCTCCCCAAATCCTTCCCACACCACTCCCTTCTCTCCCCTCCACACCTGCCCTCCCTGTTCCTCGGCCATCAGTGCTTTACTGGCTCTGTCTAGCACACTGCTGCTTAATAAGTGAGATGTGTTCCATATATTTATTTATTTTTTTACCTGCTGCATGATTCATAGAATTTTAAGACTTCCTCTAACCAACTCTTGGGTACCGCAATGTACCCATAAATAAGACATAAAATTAAAAAGTTACCAATAACCTAGGGCTGTGTGCTTTGGTTACAGAGTCCCTGTTATTTTTCAGGAAGCTTTTGGCCTACACTGATGGAATGGCACACGCTGAGGTCATATGGCTGAGTGCCATGTTTGGAAGGAAGGCCTTGGAGCAGCTCTTTCTAGAACTTTCTCCTCCTTTTATTTATTATTTATTTATTTATTTATTTATTTATTTATTTATTTATTTTTGTGTGTGTGGCACTGGGGATTGAACCCAGGGGCATTCTACCTCTGAGCTACACCCTTAGCCCTATTTTTTATTCTTTATTTTGAAACAGGATCTCACTAAGTTGCGGAGGGCTTCACTAAGTAGCTGAGGCTGGCTGCAAACCTGTGATTCTCCTGTCTCAGCCTCCCAAGTTACTGGGATTACAAGCGTGCGCCACCACACCTGGCTTTCTCCTCCTTTTAGAGCCCCATCTTTGTGATCTTGGGTATCTCTGGCAGGTGACCTGGTCAGAGATGAGCTTTGGCACATGCACAGGCTGCCCCTGGCTGCTTCTTTTTCGTGAGGTTGTGGCTTTTGGGGTTTTTGTTTTGTTTTTGGTACTGGGGATTGAACCCAGGGGCATTCTACCTCTGAGCTGCTACTCCAGCTCTAGTTTATTTTTTATTTTGAGACCGGGTCTGGCTAAGTTGCTGAGAGCCTTGCTAAGTTGCTGAGGCTGGCCACCATTGTGACCCTCCTATTTCAGCCTCCCAAGCACTAAGATTACAGGCATGCGCCACCATGCCTGGCCCAAGTTGTGGCTTTTGATGAGCAATTCCCTGATGCAGAGTTTCATCCAGGAAGCTGATCTCGACCTCATCTCCCCCCCCCCCCCCCCCCCCCCCCCCCCCCCCCCGCCCACTGCCTGCCTTTCCAGGCTGTTGTCTGGCTTCTTGGTCAGGGTGGCTGACGTGTTGGAACTGTCAATTGAATTGAATAATTAGCAGCTGGGAAATAGAATGCCTTAATTTTTAATTAAACATTAATTTTTAATAGTGCTACTCATTCTTCCTGCTCGAAGGAGTCCTTCCCATCCAAGTAACCAAACCGGACACTGGGTTTCTGACTCGCTCTTTCTAGAAGATGTGGATGGAGTGGTCCTGCAGTTAAGGCTGTGAGCAGGACCACCAGCCACTGGGCCTGTGAGATTATCGAGGGGCAGGACTGGATCTCATTTCTCTCTTTCAGTGCTTAGCTCCAGTGCGGCCCTTCATGTAAATAAATGGCCAGACACTTAGTGCTTCTTTCCTAGCCTAGCTTTATTTGTGAAATGGGGTGATCGCAGCACCCACTTCAGATGTTTATTATGGAGAGTAAATGAGGAAATGAAAGTCAGGTGCACAATAAGTGTTAAATAAGCTCCTCCTTTTCCTTTTCCGCTTTTTTTTTTTTTAATTGTTGATAGTATCACCTACTTACCAGTCTGGCTCACACACAACAAGACTTAGCAAGAAGGCTGGGTCGGAACTAGTGACCGATCGTCGACAGGCTAGCACTAATGCTGCATGATAAGGTAGCTTGAGAGAGCTCAGGCTCAAAAACACTGAGGAGTATGAGCTATTTGTGTGTTTATGTCTTCTCTCTCTCTCTCTTTAAAATCTTGTCATTTGAGAAAGCTGGGGGGGGGGGAGTGTGTAGGACTAAAAGCACCACTGGGGCAAAGTCCTGGTGGCCTGGGCGGGCTGCTGAGGCCTGGGTCTTCACACAGCTGCACCTGCCCATCAGCACAGCGGAGCTTCCCGCCGCAGGCCTGGTGGGCCCAGCTGGGTCCTGTAAGCTTCTAAAATCACCAACACGAGAGCTCATCATTTCTCAGTCTGCACCGATAAAAAAAAAAAAATGCCAAAGCAACTGAGCACAAACAGTGCTGCATTTAGATCAGGACAAGCTTGGGTTTAAACCCTAGCTTTATTATCATATCAAGTAAATGTCAATGTGAGGAATGATATGGGAGGGTGGCTCAGAGCACTGGACTCCACAGTCAGATTTATCCCTTAGTAGCTGTGTGACCTCAGACAAGTTACTTCACCTTTCTGTGCTACAGTGTCTTCATGCATAAAATGAGAATGAAAATCTCCCTACTTCAGAAGGGTGAGCCCTGCACACAGTGCCTGGTCTCGCGGGAAGTGCTCGACCTACATCAGTTGCCATCATCAGTGACCAGTTATGTGCACTGGACAAGTGAATGAGCTTCTCTGAGCCTTGTTTTTCTTACCTGGATGGTCGACATAACCCATCATCGGGCTGTTGCAAGGGCAGCGGGAAGACCTGGGGTGCTGGGGGCGGATTGAAGGCAGGGCTGGCCCAGCCTGGCTCATCAGGCCCGCTGTGGGGACACTCACTGTGCTGATGGGCAAGTCCAGCTGTGTGAAGACCCATGCCCTGCGGGGTCAAATGGCAAACGGGCCAGGGGGTCGTGGGGCTTGAATCTAAACAACCAGGTGCCAGTCTCCTCAAGGGGAAATGCAGCCACTTCCAGAGCAAGGAGGAGTGTGGGTGGAGTCTCCGCCCGAGCTCCGCCCCACGGTCCCTCGCTTCCTCCCCCCATGGTTTCCTACCCTCTCTTAGTTGCTTCCTGTGTTTGTGTTGGTTTGGTCAAGTCCCTTTCAAGCAGAGAGCACCCCTTCCGCCCTCCCTCTGGGTTCTTCCTGAAGAGGTGGTGTGCTCTGCAGGCAGGGCCTTTGCCAGAGCTCTGGGCCCCAGCGGTGGCTTTGCTGGACCTCTGGCCGGACCCCTGCTTTCTGGGCACCTCCCTCTCCTTCTCTGTACCATGAACAGTAACACCAGGATCCCCTTAGTCTGGGGCCCTTGATGGCCAATGATCGGTGCCTACCCAGAAATCTCTTCTGGCCAAAGGCAAATTGAAATGCCCTTTTCTCTCTCCGCTCTAACGTCAGTCTTTCATCTCCCCCTGGATTAAGGAGTGGGGTCTTCTCGGGTTCCGATGACACCCACCGGGATAAATAACCCAGAAGACACCAACTGGCCTCTTAGGGGCTGGGGAGAAAGGGAGAGGAATCTGGATGTAGGAGGAGAACAAAGAAAGTGGGGCAAAGAGGGAAGAGGGTGGGAGATGCATGGGAAGGGAACGTACCCAGGGCAGCGCTCAGGGACGCCTTGCAGATGCCACACCTCCCATTCCACTGTGACGTTCAGCGTTCAGCGTACAGTCGAGATTCAAGGACTGCCCCTGCACATCACAACTGACCCATTTTTTTTCCTGGCCAGTCTCTGCCCCACCCTAGCCAAGCTGTTCTGACTCATGAGACTGTCTGTTTATCACCAGGAAACGCCCAGACGTTATGACACTGACTGAATGGAAGGCCCCCATTGTATGGGAAGGCACCTACAACAGAGCCATGCTAGAACGTTATTACACCAAGCAGAAAATCACCGTGGGCCTGACAGTTTTTGCTATTGGAAGGTAGGTGTCAGTGACAAAACTGTGCTCGACTTTTTCTTGTTCCACTGTCAAATGGTTGTGAGGGGACCCTGGGCTTCATGGAGGTGCTGATGACTTGTCTGAATGACAAGACGGGAGAATGTTTAAGTGGGACCATTTCAGTCATGAGAACAAAACAGTAGTAGATGAGTCCCCCCAGTCCCACCTCAGAGGGAGGGTCTCAGGCAAAGATGTCTGCAGCACAGCCAATACTTGGAATCCTAGTACTTGGGAGCCTGGGACAGGAGGATCGCACGTTCCAGGCCATTCTCAGCAACTTAGGGAGACCTTAAGCAACTTAGCAAGATTGTGTTTCAGAATAAAATAGGAAGCCGGGTGTGGTGGCGCACGCTTGTAATCCCAGTACTTGGGAGGCTGAGACCGGAGGATCCGGGTTCGCAGCCAGCCTCAGCTACTTAGTGAGGCCCTGTTTCAAAATAAAGAATAAAAAAATAGGGCTGGGGGTGTAGCTTGGAGGTAGAATGCCCTTGGGTTCAATCTCCAGTACCGCAAAAATAAATAAATAAATAATAAAATAGGGCTGGGGGTCTATTTCAGAGGTAGAGTGCCCCTGGGTTCAATCCCCAGTGTGTATATATATATATATACACACACATACATTTATATACATACACACATGTGCGTATATGTACATATATATATATATATATATCCTATTTTGATTTTTTTTGAGAATTAACTTTTATCCCCAAAATAAAACTGAAATTTCAGCTTTCCTCTTTCCATCCACAACTCTTCTGAAAAAGCGACCCGGAAAGTTGCTTCCCCTGCCTTGTACCATGAGAGTCGAAAGCTCAGGTTGATTTGAGCTTGGGCCTTGTCAAGGTAGGGCCTCAAAGAGGGCTCTGTGAAGATCCCCAAAGACAAACATCCCTATCCCAGAGCCCAGCAGCCATCCCTGTCGCTATCACTGTCATTAACAATACAAATCGAGTTCTAATGTTGCTGAATGTGCTGAGTCCAGGGGCCCAACAGTGTCTCTGCTAGAGAAAATTTAGAAATTTTTACTAGAAGAGTCTGTACTATGTGGGGACAGGAGCCAATGGTCAATTCACCTAATCCTTTGGCACAAAAGGGGACAAGCCAGCCACACTACAGATTGATCTGATCCTGGTGGTTCCAAAAAGAACAGAACATTTCCATGGTCCCACGATGACTTCAACCACAACTTCAACCACCACCACTTCAACTCTGCAGAACAAAACCGAGACCCCCACATCCTGCTGAAACAGCTGTGCGGGCAGCTGCCAGGCAGGAGTGGACTGGTTGTTCTGCACCAGTAAATCCCACAAGTAGATTCAGACCTACAGAGGTGATGTTTGCTTTGTTTTCGAATAACAGTGCAGAGCCAAGTGTAGTCTTTAATCTCTCAACAATGTTAAACCTCACAGTGAGGCTCCCGCTCATCCCAGGATTGTTTCCCCAGCTTCAGGGTATAGTAGCTTTTTCTTTAAATTCCAGAGTACAGGAGGATGTCCTGGCCGCCAGACACAGAGCCATGTCGATGTCCTTCTGTGTACTACTCAGATACATTCATGCTTGGGTGTCAAATGCCTACAGTAAAAGCACAGCTTATTTTGATAGCAAAAAAAAAAAAAAAAAAGGAAATCTAAGCAGTAAAATAAGGAAAAACAGGCCAGTCATTTTTACATCCCAAACATCATGATCGATAGCGTGATTAGCAAATTAAATTCAATCTACATTTCCTGTGCATGAGTTTGCGGTTTTTTATTTGTGTGTGTGTGTGTGTGGTACTGGGGATTGAACCCATGGACAGTCTACCTCCGAGCTCCACCCCCAGTCCTATTTTTTATTCTTTATTTTGAAACAGGGTCTCACTAAGTTGCGGAGGGACTCATGAAGTAGCTGAGACTAACCGCGAACCCGGATCCTCCAGTCTCAGCCTCCCAAGTACTGGGATTACAAGCGTGCGCTACCACTCCCGGCTGAGTTTGCGGTTTAGAAGAGTTGTATTAAGCCATCTGACTTCTTCCCCTTCCCTATAATCCCCATAGCATGGCTTCACAAGACAGTCAATAGCTTGAGTTCACAGAAGACATCACTATAATGTTCTTTGAATGAGTAGTCAAAACATCGCTACATCCCTATTAGAATGGCTAAAGTAACACTGGCAACACCAAATGCTGGCAGACATGCGGGGCAACAGGAACGCTCATTCCTTGCTGGTGGGAACGCAAACTGGCACGGCCACTTTGGAAGAAATGTCAGCAGTTTCAGCAGTTTCTTGCAAAACTAAACATACTCTTACCATATGATCTAGTGATCATACTCCTTGATACTTACCCAAAAGAGTTGAAAACTTATGTCCACACCAAAAACTGCATGTAGATATTTTTAGAAGCTTTGTTCATACTTGCCCAGCCTGGGAAACAACCAAGTTGACTTTCATAGGTGAATGGAAAAGTAAACTGTGGTTTTTATCCAGACAATAGTGTACATATTATTCAGTGCTAAAAAGAAATGAACTGTTAAGCCACAGAAAGACATGGAAGGATCTTAAGTGCCTATTACTAAGTGAAAGAAGCCAGTCGGAAATGGTTACATATTTGTATGCTTCTATGACATTCTGGAAAAGGCCAAACTATGGAGACAGTGAAAAGATCAGGTGTAAGGGGTTGGTGGGAGGGAGGGAAGAAGGAATAAGAAGAGCATACTGGATTTTTAGGGCAGCAAAACTATTCTGCTGATACTATAATGGTGGATACATGTCATTATACACTTACCAAAACCCATACATAGTACGTATAACACCAAAATTGAAGCCTAGCATAAACTGTGGGCTTTGGGTGGTAGTGATGTATACATGTGGGTTTTCATGTTGTAACAAACCTTCCACTCTGGTGCAGGGATGTTCATAGTGGGGCGGTGTGTGTGTGTGTGTGTGTGTGTGTGCACGCAAGCAAGAGGTATGTGGTGAGAACTCTCAATACCTTCAGCTCACTTTTGCTGTGAACCTAAAATTGCTCTAAAATATAAAGTTTATTTTTTTGAAAAGAAAAAAATAGTTAGAATAAGGTGCAATCAGAGGTTGTTTGCTCCAGTGTTTGGATAGATTTTATAATGGTGGTGTCTGGACAATGAATTGGTGTTTTGGTGTGACCAGTGGGAGGCTCACAGATGGCTATGCAACATGGAAGGAGACCCACATCCCATACCTCATTCTCTGTGTCACAGAGGAGGGTAAGACCTTGCTGACAGCTGAGATTAACCAAACCCAGAGGCATTGCAATCACTGGGGTTATGCGTCCCCAGCAGACCCAAGGGCCACATCACCTGTGCATCTGATTTGGCGGCAGCAACACTGGGATGTAGATTGGGGTTTGTTTTTGTTTTTGCTTTTGTTTTGAGGGCTGTTCAAGAACTAGCACCCCCCTTGACTGCCCAAAGTCTGAACCGATTGATAAACAAGACAAAGGGTAAATAAAGCAGATGATAGTAAATGTCATCTTCGTTATAATTAAAGCTAGCATTAGAGAATGTGGCTAGTATCTGCAGGCCCTGGGCCTCCGAAATATTGAACCACAAAATGAGAAAGACTTGGGCACCTACAGCATTAGAAACTACAGGCCTCCGGTGTGGGAATAGAGCCTGTACCACTGAACGTACTGCGAGGCAGAGCAGTTGAGAACACACGCCCTCTCGCACTGGCCGGCTTCCAAGAGCAAGAGGACAGGGCTGTGCATGCCCAGTTGCTCTTCCAAAATTGGCAGTCAGATAAGTCATTCCACTTCCCCAAGAACAGAGACTGAATGGTGGAGAGGAGCCAGGAGCATTCCACTAACAGATGTCCCTCCAGATGAAAACACACATTTGGGTGGGGAGAAATCATTTCTTCCTAAATGCAACAGTTGATGATTGTAGCATGTGGTCTCCTGCAAGAACCGAAAGATTAAACGTATTCCTCTCTTCTTGGTTTCAGATACATTGAGCATTACCTGGAGGATTTCATAGTATCTGCTAATAAGTACTTCATGGTTGGCCACAAGGTCATATTTTACATCATGGTGGATGACGCCTCCAGGATACCTTTGATAGAGCTGGGCCCTCTGCGCTCCTTCAAAGTGTTCGAGGTCGCGGCTCAGAAGAGGTGGCAGGACATCAGCATGATGCGCATGAAGACCATCGGGGAGCACATCTTGGCCCACATCCAGAATGAGGTCGACTACCTCTTCTGCATGGATGTGGACCAAGTCTTCCGAGACAATTTTGGTGTGGAAACCCTGGGCCAGTTGGTGGCTCAGCTACAAGCCTGGTGGTACAAGGCCCCTTCTGAGGACTTTACCTACGAAAGGCGGAAAGAGTCGGCGGCATACATTCCATATGGACAGGGGGATTTTTATTACCACGCAGCCATTTTTGGAGGAACACCCATTCAAGTTCTCAACCTCACCCAGGAGTGCTTTAAGGGAATCCTCCAGGACAAGAAAAATGATATAGAAGCCGAGTGGCATGATGAAAGCCACCTAAACAAGTATTTCCTTTTCAACAAACCCACTAAAATCTTATCCCCAGAATATTGCTGGGATTATCGTATAGGCGAATCTTCAGATATTAAAATTGTCAAGATATCTTGGCAGAAAAAAGAGTATAATTTGGTTAGGAATAATGTCTGATTTCAAATTGCGCCAATAGGTTTCTGAATTTGAGAGAGTATTATTCTGGCTAGTTCCTCAGAAAAGTAACACTTTAACTTAAAAAAATACTAACCAAACATCAACATGGCAAACATATACTATTCCTCCTTGTAATAGGGGAGAGTTAATCTATGGTAATCAAATGTAAATTCCCAGTGATTTCTTATCTATTCTGGGTTTGGGGGGAATACTATCAGCTGAACCAAAAACAATTTGGTCTAGGCAAAGAAAAAGCCAGAACACTCTACATGTGTCAGATAATGTACTGGAGAGTGGGGTGCTAAGTGGCAACAAGTCATGGCTGGGGGGGGGGTGTCCCTTTGATGTCAAGGTCTTCCTGGAGTTACTTGGTAGCAGGACTCTAGGTAGAGGACACCATCTACTTGGGCAATCTTCAGAGACGGTTGACCATAAAAGAGCAAAGAGAGGGGCTGACCACTATGGAGAGACACAGGACGCAGGCTTGGCGCTTCTATTACACTGCGGATGCAGGTGCCCATCGGGAGGCCAAGCGGGAGATCTCCAGCCTCTTGGACCCCAGAGACCCGAATGGAAGGTGCTCCTTGTTTTTCCCAAGTCACATTTAGACCACCAGACTCAGGATGGTGTCAGAGAAGGGAGAGGCCTGCAAGGACCTGAGCGTGTCAAAGGACAATCTGTCATTAGCTGGTCCCACCGCCTGCTCTAAACCTCAGGTTCCCTCAGCCCATCGCATCCCAACGGACTGGAGAGAAGCCCTCCTGTCAGGTCGCCTCTCGTTTTCCCCTGCTCCGTCTGCACTATGGAAGTGTAACAACCAAATGCAGCTGGCGAAATGGTTAATTGGTTTGGTAACAAGAGCACGGGGGGGGGGGGTGGCAAGGGGAGAGCCAGTGACCATGACTGAATAGCTGAATGAAATTCAGTTCCCTTCTGTAAGAGAAGCGGCAACTTCCTACATATTATAAGTTAAGGAGATCAGTGTGAAGGAGGTCCGAGGGCAGCATTTACATATGCACATACATTTTTATTTTGCTAGTGTTCTGGTTTAGGTCGTTCGTTTCCATTTTCAAGCAATTTGTTTGACGAGCCACTGCGCTGACTTGATGTACAACAAAAGGGGCTGGTTGGATAAAAAAACAAAACCTAGATTTTTCTCTACTGTTTCACTTGTCTCCTATTCTCTAATGGTTGCCCCCAGAATCACATATTCAACAAAACCCTGAAATCTTGAATTAGTGGGCTCTGAAAAAGAAAATGGAGGCCACATATTCGTTAAGAATCATATGTCTCTATTATTCAAGTTGTGTGGGATCCAGCCTAGAGTAGGGAGAGTTTAATAGGTGAAGTCCTAAACCAAAGAAATGATCTATGTCAAAAGTGTAGAGAAAAAGGCCGAACGAATTATGTGTATGTGTATGTGTATGGGGGGGATTTCTTGATTTAAATTCATTTAAATGCTCAACGGACAAATTCAAGATCTCCTTAATGCTTCGGCTTTTTTTTAAATAAAATTTTTGATTTATAATTGAATAAATTATTTTCTCAATATATTCTGGTCTGGTCATGGATTATGCATTTTCTCCCAAAGGTGTTCAGAATCGTCAAATATAGAACTTTAGGTTCTTAGAGTCCGAGTCCGCATGTCTTTCTGAAAACGTGTGTCCTGTTACAAAAACAATACTGCAGAGAACAGGCTTGAGAGTCATGCTTGCAAACTTTTTTTTTTTTTTTGCGGTACCGGGGATTGAACCCAGGGGCGTTCTACGTCCGTGCTACACCCCCGGCCCTATTTTTTATACTTTATTTTGAAACCGGGTCTCACGAAGTTGCGGAGGGCCTCACTAAGTAGAGAGAGAGAGAGAGAGAGAGAGAGAGAGAGCTGAGGCTGGCCGCGAACCTGGATCCTCTGGTCTCTGCCTCCCAAAGTACTGGGATTACAAGCGTGCACTCGCAAACTTTTACACGCCCGGCACTCGCAAACTTTTAAAACAACAAATGCTTCCGCTGAGCTTTCCAGAGTGATCTACTGAAATAATTAAGGGCCAATGGAAGGATCATTCAGAAAAGGCTCGCCCAGGGCGGGGCCCAGGAAAGAGGCAGAAAACAGCGCCAGGACCCTATGTGGGAATTATTAGTCCTGACCTGTCTGGGGAAAAGATCTGGCCAAGGGAAAGACTGGCTTTCCAGGAAGTCTGGGTAGGCGTCTTTGTAATATAAAAATAAAGGTGTCCTGGCTGATACAGTGAGAGGCACTGAATGTACATCAGGGCATGAGTCCCTCATTGTAGAGAGGACAGTCCCCCATTGTCCCACTTTATAAATGAGGAAAGTGAGGATGAGAAAAGTTAGGCCACCACGTTAAGTGACTGAGCTCAGGCTCAAACCAAGAAGCTCACACGGATACACATGCTGACACAGCACATACGTAAGGGCCACGATTCATATCCGGGAAAATGCAGCTTGTGGAAGAATCTTATAAAGCACAGATTCTGGCTGGGCGTGGGGGCGCACGCTTGTAATCCCAGAACTTGGGAGGCTGAGACAGGAGGGTCGCAGGTTCGCGGCCAGCCTCAGCTACTTAGAGAGGCCCTTTGCAACTTAGTGAGACCCTGTTTCAAAATAAAGAATAAAAGCCGGGCGTGGTGGCGCACGCTTGTAATCCCAGTACTTTGGGAGGCGGAGACCGGAGGATCTGGGTTCGCGGCCAGCCTCGGCTCTCTCTCTCTCTCCCTTTCCCTGTCTCTCTCTCTCTCTCTCTACTTAGTGAGGCCCTCTGCAACTTTGTGAGACCCGGTTTCAAAATAAAG
>PVJS01036257.1:0-20554 GCA_004027185.1 Glis glis
TTTTCAAAAAAAAAAAGGGGGGGGGGCTCGGAGGTAAAATACCCCTGGGTTCAATCCCCAGTACCACACCACACAAACACACACACACACACACACACACACACACACAGCTCCACATGCTCTCTCCTCTCCTGCCACAGCCAAGAACATCCTTGTGCAGGCAGAGATGGGGGGCCAGCACTTGCCAACAAACAGTGTACCCCACACCCCCAGAATCAAGTTCAAGGTAACTAAATATACTTCCCCCAGGTATGTCTAGGGGAAGCACCAGTCCCATGAAGTGAGGTGATTTTATGGAACTGCGCCCCCCAAATTCATATAATTTATGTCGAAGCCTTAACCCCAAAGTGACTGTATTTAGAAATAGGGCCTTAGAGGAGGTAACTAAGGTTAAACAAGGGCATAATCCCAGAGGACTGGTGATCTTATAAGAAGAGCAGTTGCAGTGCACACACAGAGGAAAGGCCATGGAAAGTCACAGTGAGGAGATGCCTGCAAACCAGGAAGGGAGGCCAGGCCAGCCCTGACACAGCTCCATGGCCGACTTCGGCCTCCGGGACCGTGAGAAAACAGATTCCTGTTGTGTAAACTAAACCACCCGACATAAGGGTTCCTTGGTTCAATAAGTTTGGGGAATGCTCAGTACTGACCTTCTCCCCTTGGAGATTCATAAAGCTCTTTTCTCTTTTTTCCTTTTTGGTACTGGGGATTGAACCCAGGGACCTTCTACCTCTGAGTTACACCCCCAGCCCTTTTTTATTTTTTGTTTTGAAACGGGGTCTCGCCAGGAGGATTGCAGGTTCGAGGATAGCCTCAGCAAGTAGTGAGACTCTAATCACCTAGCAAGACCCTGTTTCAAAAATAAAAATAAGCCGGGTGTGGTGGCTCACACTTGTAATCCCAGTACTTGGGAGGCTGAGACAGGAAGATCCAGGTTCGTGGCCAGTCTCAGCTACTTAGTGAGGCCTCCACAACTTAGTGAGACCCTGTTTCAAAAGAAAGAATAAAAAATAGGGCTGGGGGTGTATCTCAGAGGTAGAATGCCCCTGGGTTCAATTCCCAGTACTGCAAAAAACAAAATAAAATAAAAAATAGGGCTGAGGGTGTAGCTTGGGGGTAAAATGCCCCTCAGCTCAATCCCCAGTACCACAAAAAGAAAGAAAGAAGAAAGAAGGAAGGAAGGAAGGAAGGAAGGAAGGAAGGAAGGAAGGAAAAAAGGAAGGAAGGAAGGCAGTCTCACTAAGTTGCTGAGGGTATTGCTAGGTTGCTGAGACTGCCCTCAAACCTACAATTCTGTCTCAGTCTCCCAAGTACGGAAATTATAGGCCTGCGCCACAGCACCCAGTTTCATAAAGCTCTTTAGCCTAGTAAAGGCCCTGAGAAGTTCCTCAGCAAAGGAACCCAGAGTTTAGCACATTTTGCACATTTGAGCATGAGGTCCTTTTTTTTTTTTTTTTTTTTTTGCGGTACCGGGGATTGAACCCAGGGGCATTCTATCTCCGCGTTACACCCCCGGCCCTATTTTTTATATTTTATTTTGAAACCGGGTCTCACGAAGTTGCGGAGGGCCTCACTAAGTAGAGAGAGAGAGAGAGAGACAGGGAGAGAGAGAGAGAGAGAGAGAGAGAGAGAGAGCTGAGGCTGGCCGCGAACCCAGATCCTCCAGTCTCCGCCTCCCAAAGTACTGGGATTACAAGCGTACGCCACACCGGCCTATGAGGTCCTTTTTAAGACACCTACGAGCACCACAGGAGGTTGTATTCAGTTCCTAGGGCCACCATAACATACCACCACAAACTCCATGGCCTTGCTTCCTCACAGTTCTGAAGAACAGAAGTTCAAACTCAAGGTGTGAGCGGGGTGGTTCCTTCTGCCAGCTCTGAGGGGCGTGCGCTCCAGGCGTCCCAGGCGTCCCATGCCGTGGCTCTCCTTGGCCTGTAGAGGCATGGCTCCACCTGTCTCCAGCTCCCTCTCTGGCCTCACCCTCTGCGGCTCATCTTCAAATCTCCTTCCCCTTTCTCTTACAAGGACTCTAGTCACTGGGTTCAGGCCCACCCTAAATCCAGAATGATCTCTGAGGTCCCTAACGTAATTACATTTGCAAAGACTCTTATTGCAGGACTGGGGGTATAGCTCAGTGGTAGAGCACTTACCTTACATGTGCAAGGCCCTGAGCTCAATCCCCAGTACTGCAAAGAGAAAAATACACCCTTATTGCAAATAAGGCCACATTCCTAGGGTCCAGGTACACCTGTCTTTTAGGGAGCACAATTCAATACAGAAACCACAGAACAACCACGGTGGCTGGTTATCACAGAGCTGAGAGTGAGTGGGGTGTCTGCAAGTTGAGGACCTGTCCTCTCCAGGGAACACGATGGGGGGAGTCTCCCCTTGACTGTACTGGTTCGCCAACTCCTCTTTCCCTATGCTCCTTGCTGCCATCCCCCCAAAATACATTCCTATCCTGGACAGGTCAGGACCTACGGCTCCATGCACTCACACCGTGGCTGGTCTCCTCAGCCCTGTTCTTCCCACAATGCCCTGGAAGATGGGCCTGTCTTTCTGGGGAACACTTGCAAAAAGCAATGCTCATCTGCAGCATCAATATAGCAAGCAGGCTTTGACAGGGCTGTGCTTCCAGAGGCTTCCTCCCAAATCCCTCCCAGAGCCCTGCTTCCTCCATATCTCTCCTGCCTGGGGCCTCCGCCACTCCTCCTTCCAGAGCATCTTCCAGGAGTTGGCCAGATGTCCCCCAGCTGCCCACAGGGTCCACCTCCTGCTGTCCTGGAGCTGCTCTACCTGGCTTGCATCCCTGCCTCCCCTCTCCTCCTCCTGTCCACGGCTTTGCTTGCCTACAAGCCACCCAGCAGGTGGGTTTCAGGGGTCCACGGGTCTCTGAAATACACACAACCAGAGACAGTTGGATTCCTAGAGGTGGGACTCCTGGGGCCTGCGCAAGGGCATTTTTTGGGGGGTGGGGCCATAGTTTCCTGCCTCACAGAGGCTGCATCCCATAGGTTTAGGGCTCGGGCTCAGTGAGAACCTCTTCCTAAGAGCAGTCACCCCGGGAAAGCTGTGCTAAGGTAGGAAACCCTCCCCCACCCTGTCCTCATTGAGGGTTCAGGGCCCCTGGCGGGAGCGAGAGCCAGGAGGCTGGAGGGGGCAGCAGGGAGGTGGCTCTGGGGGGCACAGACCAACCAAATGACCAACCATCCACAGGGCCAGGCTGGAGGCCAGGCCGTCCGGATGCCTCAGGGGGGAGGAGAGCTGGCTCCCTGCAGCACAGGCAGCCATAGCAGGAGGGGTGGCTGGCTAAGGCTCCAGGCTCTGCCTGGAGAAATGGACGCCCAGCAGCCTGGTAGGACTGGGAGAAAGCTGAGAGGTTGAGGGCAAAGTCTGGCCCCTCTCCTCCACTCCATGGCTCAGTCTCCACTGGCCCTATCTGTAGGTCTCGCCAACATCCCAGGTCCTGGGAACCTGTGCACTTTTGGAATTGTGCATTTGGTCCACTGGGTTGCATCATGAAGACAGAGTAGTGACTTGTCTTTCAAATTGAATGGTACAAGGCTGGGGATATAGCTCAGTGGTAGGCTGCTTGCCTGGCATGTATGAAGCCCCATGTTCAATTCCCAGCCACTGCAAAGAAACACAAAAAAGCCGGGCTTGGTGGCGCATGCTTGTAATCCCAGTACTTGGGAGGCGGAGCCGGGAGATCCAGGTTCGCGGCCAGCCTCAGCTACTTAGTGAGGCCCTCCACAACTTCACGAGACCCAGTTTCAAAATAAAGTATAAAAAATAGGGCCGGGGGTGTAACTTGGAGGTAGAACACCTCTGGGTTCAATCCCCGGTACCGCAAAAAAAAAAAAAAAAAAACACAAAAAAAATTGGATGATACATTTTTTGTAAGCAGATAGCTATCTTTAATCTCCTCAGGATTCTGAGGCCCTCAGCTCATACTTAAGGTCCCCAGCAGTAATCCAGAAGGACATCATTATGTGGATGCATCACAGCTTAATTTGCAGCCTTTCAAGGCCGGTCTGCACCTGGGACCCTGTATTAGCATTTTCATTGATGACCAAATACCTGACAAGAACAATTTAAGAGGAGGAAAGGATAACTTGGCTCATGGTTTCAAAGGTTCAGTCCATGGATGGCCAGCTCCAAGGCAGAAACATCATGGCAGCAGGGTGTGGCACAGAAAAGATGCTCAGGGAAGCTGGAAGCAGCTGAGAGAGGAAGGGACCAGAGACAGATGGAGTCCTCAAGGTCATGCCTCCAGTGACCTCCCTCCTCCAGCCACACCCTACCTGCCTACAGTTACCACCCAGTAAATCCATTTGGATTTTTTTTTTTTTTTTTTTTGCGGTACTGGGGATTGAACCCAGGGGCATGCTACCTCTGAGCTACACTCCCAGCCCTATTTTTTATTCCTTATTTTGAAACAGGGTCTCACTAAGTTGCGGAGGGCCTCACTAAGTAGCTAAGGCTGGCCACATGTTGAGGGCCGAGGCCTGTCTTAGAGGCACACTGAGATTATCATCTTGGACCAGCCCAGTTTGGATACATGGTATTTGGCTGGGTGGGATCTGTCCCCAAACAGACACATTCCAAGGGACCTGGTGTAATCTTCAAGGTTCGGTCTTTGATGTCATCTCCACCCAGTAATGGTTAATCCCTCCTTCCCCTAAGTTTGTCACATGCCTGCCTCACTGACCTTCTTTACTGTAACCTGTGATAATTGCTGATTTCTGTGTTTGATTAACTTTTAAAGTTCCTATAAAAATAAAGCCCTGGCTATAGAAGGCGAGGAGAATTTGCCATCTCTATCTCCTCCTCCACCCCCCGATTATTAAATGTAATTATTTTGCAAATTACCATATCAGACTTTATGTTGTTTCGTGCGAGAAGACCATTGTTAGGAAGCTGTCTGGGCAGCGACCGTCTGTGGCTGGAACCACAGACTATTTGTCAGGAAGCTGCAGGGAGCAGCGACCTTCCGTGGCAGGAACCACGGAGTAGATCGTCTGCCGGAGTTACCGCAATAGCCACGAACCCGGATCCTCCTGTCTCAGCCTCCCAAGTACTGGATTACAAGCGTGCGCCACCACGCCCGGCTCCATTTGAATTATTAATCCATCAACGGATGTATCCACTAATGAGGTTAGCACCCTGATTCAATTATTTCACCTCTAAACATTTCTGCATGCCAACATATGAGCTTTTCTGGGGGACGTTCCGTAGCCAAACCCTAACAGAGCCCTTGGGCCACTGCACAGCTGTTGAGGGCTGAGACCTGTCTTAGAAGCACACTGAGATTATCATCTTGGACCAGCCCAGTTTGGATACATGGTATTTGGCTGGGTGGGATCTGTCCACAAACGGACACATTCCAAGGGACCTGGTGTAATCTTCAAGGTGCGGTCTTTGATGTCGTCTCCACCCAGTAATGGTTAATCCCTCCTTCCCCTAAGTTTATCATATGTTTGCCTCGCTGACCTTCTTTACTGTGACCTGAGATAATTGTTGATTTCTGTGTTTGATTAACTTTTAAAGTTCCTATAAAAATAAGGCCCTGGCTATAGAGCTCCGGGAGAACTTGCCATCTCTATCTCCTCCCCGACCCCCCGATTATTAAATGTAACTATTTTTGCAAATTACTATATCAGACTTCGTGTTGATTCGTGCGAGAAGACCATTGTTAGGAAGCTGCCTGGTGCAGCGACCGTCTGTGGCAGGATCCACAGACTTCAGGAAGCTGTCTGGGCAGCGACCGTCTGTGGCTGGGGACCATAGACTGTTTTGTCAGGAAGCTGCTTGGTGCAGCGACCGTCTGTGGCTGGATCCACAGAGTATTTGTCAGGAAGCTGCTTGGTGCAGCGACCTTCCGTGGCAGGAATCACGGAGTAGATCGTCCGCCGGAGTTACCGCAATACACAGCCACCTGCCGGGCCTCCGAGGGGCCTAGGTGGACTCTCCCCCCTGGACCCTCAGGCAGCATCGTAATGGTGGCTCTTATCTGGGGGCAGGCCAGGGTGGGCCCTAGAAATGAGGGTGGGGACTAGAAAATATGACCTCAGTCAGGGCTGGGCAGTCAGGGGGCATGCAGTGTGGGGAGGGCTGAAGCGCCCCTTTGTTTTAGAGATGCGATGGGAGGGGTGATCTCAGTTCAATGTTCCACTCTGGGGGCGTTTGGGTGGCCCCAGGAACCCTATTTGCATCAGGAACCCAGACTTCTGGGAGGTTAAAAAGAAGGAATTTATTTTAACTTGCAAATTTGTCTTAGTTATTTAAGTATTATTTATGCATTGTTTAAAGGACAAATGAATTGTATAAGATTAAAACTGGGCCGGGCGTGGTGGCATATGCTTGTAATCCCAGTACTTGGGAGGCGAAGACTGGAGGATCCGGGTTCACGGCCAGCCTCAGCTATTTAGTGAGGCTCTCCGCAACTTCGTGAGACCCGGTTTCAAAATAAAGGATAAAAAATAGGGCCAGGGGTGTAGCTCGGAGGTCCCTGATTTCACGGAGACCAGAATCTTCTGAAACTGACCACTTGTTGATTATTTGATGATATCTCGTAATTATGCTCTTTTAACATTTGGGGATGTCTCTTAATTCAAGTAATAAATGTTACTGTAGAAAATGTTAAAAAATACAGTTATCCAGCCAGGCATGGTAGCACATGCTTGTAATCCCAGTACTTGGGAGGCTGAGACAGGAGGATCGCAGGTTCCAGGACAGCCTCAGCAAGTAGTGAGACTCACGTTAACCTAGTGAGACCCTGTTTCAAAATAAAAAGAAAATAGGAGGCCGGGTGTGGTGGCGCACGCTTGTAATCCCAGTACTTTGGGAGGCGGAGACTGGAGGATCCGGGTTCGCAGCCAGCCTCAGCTCGCGCTCGCTCTCTCTCTCTCTTTCTCTCCCTGTCTCTCTGTCTCTCTACTTAGTGAGGCCCTCCACAACTTCGTGAGACCCGGTTTCAAAATAAAGTATAAAAAATAGGGCCGGGGGTGTAGCGTGGAGGTAGAACACCCCTGCGTTCAATCCCTGGTACCGCAAAAAAAAAAAAAAAAAAGAAAATAGGGCTGGGGGTGTAGCTTGGAGGTAGAATGTCCCTGGGTTCAATCCCCAGTACCACAAAATAATAATAATAATAATACAGTTATCGAAAACACAAATTTTGCCAAGTCACTGTAATCCTACTATCTAAAGGTAATATTGTTTTTATATCTTCTATTTCTTTGACTACCAAACTCTTTGAACATTTCCCCATGTTTACAGCTATCTAGGTTTCTTTGGTGAATAGGCTATTTCTGTTCTTTGCATATTGTTTTTGGCCATTTAATGGAGCCATCAAACTGTTTAGAGGTTTTTTTTTTTTTACGGTACTGGGAATTGAACCCGGGGCATTCTACCTCCGAGCTACACCCCCAGCCCTATTTTTTTTTTATTCCTTATTTTTGAAACCGGGTCTCACTAAGTTGCAGAGGGTCTCACTAAGTAGCTGAGGCTGGCAGCGAACCCGGATCCTCCCGTCTCAGCCTCCCAAGTAATGGGATTATAAGCATGCGCCACCACGCCCCGGCTGTTTAGGATCTTTTTTATTTTCTTATTTTTTGGTACTTGGGATTGAACCCAGGGGCTTTCTACCTCTGAGTTACATCCCCAGCCCTATTTTATTTTTTATTTGGAAACACGATCTCCCTAAGTTGCTGAGGGTCTCATTAAGTTGCTGAGGCTGGCCTTGAATCTGTGATCCTCCTGTTGCTGCCTCCCAAGTATTGGGATTTTGGGATTATAGGTATGCACCACCACGCCTGGATTTTGTTGGGGATCTTATATCATTGAACCCTTTGTGCTATCTGTAATAAATATTTTTTCTAGGCCTGTGATTTGTTCTTAAAATTTTTAGAGTATTTTTGAGCTATGTCTATTTTCCCCTGTTGGAATTTCTTTACAGGCTTTTATAGTTAGGGTACCCTTCTCCTCCCCCAAATAGAATATATATCTCTCTCTCTTTGATACTGGGGATCAAACCCATTTTTACGGTACTGGGAATTGAACCCAGGGGCATTCTACCTCTGAACTACATCCCCAGCCCTTTTTATGTTTTATTTTGAAATAGGGTCTCACTTAGTTGCTGAGGGTCTTCTTAAGTTGCTGAGGATGGCCTCGAACCTATGATCCTCCTGTCTCAGCCTCCTGAGTACTGGGATTACAGGCATGCACCACCACACTCAGCTCTGATATCTTCTTTTAACTTATGTGTCCTGTCTCTCTCCTCCCTTGCATTTACCTCTCCAGCCCATCTGGAAGTGAAAGTGAGAAGCTAACCCAGTGTTTTCCAAACACTTAACCAATCACCCAGCATCAATTTGTGACTCAGCCCTCCACTGTCCCTCTATGTCCCCAGAGGCAGTCCTCTGAACTTGGCACTTACGCAAAAGCATTAGCAAACTAAGTGCCACGCTTGCTATTATGCTAGAAGCAAGGGCTTTACCTTGGAGATGTCAATGCAAACACCTTGAATGTTCTCTAGAGCTAATTCTGTCCTCCTCAGTCCCGTGGGCTCCATTCGGGCAGGCCTGACCTTCCCCCCCTTCTCAGTGCAGCAACCTCAGCCTGGATGGCCACCTCCAACACCCATATTTCCCAGGAACTTCACAGTCCTTCACTCCCGCACAGCAAGTGGGGTCAACCTCAGCCCCTTCCAGACAAAGGCCCTCCGAGCACACCCAGCTGGGGCAACAGCAGCCTTTGTAAATTGAGAACACCTTCGGGGGCTCAGCACCCACCCCATGGGGCTCATTAAACTGTTTCTTCCAAACAAACCCAGTGTCTGCTCTAAGTGGAATTCCCATGCCATCTGCTCCTGCAGCCTGGATTTCTCCATCTTAGTTTCTTGAACATTTAGGAAGCAGGAGTTCAGGGAAGACTTAGAATCAGGAGTCCTGGCCTTAGAGCGCTGATACTGAGAGAAGCTGCCCGGAGCACCCTGAGGGACAGCTGCTCCCATGACTCGCTCCCAGGCCTTCCCAGGTGTCCCAGAGTGTCTCAGCGACAGACCAGGCTGGGCCTTGTGCGCTGTCCCTCCCTCAAGGTGAGGGTGGCCATGGGGACACTGCAGGAAGGGACAGCAAAGCCCTGGAAAGCACCAGGTCCAAACACCCAGGAGCAGCAGGGGGAGCAGGGGCCAGATCCAGGGCCACCCAAGGTGGCAGTGCCCAGAGGAGGGACTATGGTTACCAGTGCCCATCACACGGGGGAGGGAAGAGGAGCCACAGCAGGGACACTGAGGGGTATACCTGAGCGGCTCTAAAGGGTCTCTGGGTCCTTGACATCAGGGCCTCGGTTTCCTCATCTGTAAAATGGGATTGTAACAGCATCAGCACCAAGGGCTGTGGGGATTAAACGGGACAGTGTGTGTCCACACTGAAGACTCCATACTTGGCCATCATTGTTGGGGGCCCTGGGAGCCTCCTGGGACTTGATTGTGGTGATTATATCACAGCCTAATGTATACAAACCATGGAGCCCCACACCTTAAATATATACAGTTTTATGTCCTTGATAAACATGGGGGAGGAAAAGAACTTTCTAACTAGAAGCAGAGGGCAGTGTGAGGGGCGGGCTTCAGAGTCAGGCAGACCCTGTTGAATTGCTATGTACCTAGCTCTGTGTCTCCGGTTCCTCACCTAAAAAGTGGGGAAGTAAGCCGGGCGTGGTGGCGCAAGCTTGTAATCCCAGTACTTGGGAGGGTGAGACAGGAGGATCGCAGGTTTGAGGCCAGCTTTAGCAATTTAGCAAGGCTCTCAGCAACCTAACGAGATCATGTTTCAAAACAACAACAACAAATTTTTTTTCTTTTCTTTGCCCTATTTTTATTTTTTATTTTGAAACAGGGTCTCACTAAGTTGCCGAGGGCCTCACTAAGTAGCCGAGGCTGGCCGAGAACCTGGATCCTCCGATCTCAGCCTCCCAAGTACTGGGATTACAAGCATGCACCACCACGCCTGGCTAACAATTTTTTTTAAAGGGCTGGGGTATAGCTCGGAGGTAGCATGTCTCTGGGTTCAATCCCCAGTACCACAAAAAAAAAAAAAGCCTACTTAGTGGATTATATGGACCAATATGGTGCCCCGGCCCTCACATTCCCAATAGCAGGAGTCATAAAGGGTATAGGAGCCAAAAGGTATTCAGCTCTTTGAAGAAGGTTCCCCCCAGTTTTTTCTGCTTGCTTCTCATTGGCCAGAATATGGTGCCCTCTTCTTACCTACTTGCAAGAGAGGCTGGGAAACGTATCTTTTAGTTGAACACATAGCTGCCCTGAATCAAATTTGGGTTCTGACAGGAAGGAACAAGGAAGGAAGGAAGGAAGGAAGGAAGGAAGGAAGGAAGGAAGGAAGGAAGGAAGGAAAGAAGGAAGGCAGGAGGGAGGGAGGGAGGGAGGGAGGGAGGAAGGAAGGAAGGAAGGAAGGAAGGAAGGAAGGAAGGAAGACAGGCAGGCAGGCAGGCAGGCATCTAGGCTGAGCCACTAGCAGCCTTCTCCATGAGCCTTCACAAGGCTCAGTTGTACCAACTGGTCCCTGCTCCCCCACAACTCCAACAAACTCAGGTTTGCCCAGTGACCTCTGCGCTGGCAGCAGGTATACATGGAGGATGAGTAGTAGCAAGCACGGAGCCTGGCCCGGGAGGAGGGGAGCCAGCTCAGAGGTTAGGGCTGAGCTTGGCTGAGGAGGGTCAGTGAAAGCAGAATGAAGGGAAGGAGAAAGGCGGAAGTCTCCTGCAGCCGGATCCAGGGGAGAGACGACCAGGAGACGCAGTGTGGGGGAATCCTGGGCAGAGAGTTACAGGGAGGAGGCTTCTCTGTGTACATTACATGCTGCTGATGTTGTAACTGGGAGCTGGAGCCAGGAGCTGCCTACGGGGGTGGGGGGCCAGGTATGGTAGGACTCTGTTCCCATCGGCCAGCACCTTACCATGACAGTCATCCAGTCCTGTTTTTCTATTATTTATTTATTTTGTGGTGCTGGGGATCAAACCCAGGGCCTTGTATATGCTAGGCAAGCACTCTATCACTGAGCTACAACCCCAGCCCATCCCGTACTCTTAATCTCCCTCCTGGGTATAAGAGTACTGGAAAGCTTGAGTGCTAAAACCAGAGTTCCAATCCTGGATTCAGTGCTCATTCATGTGACTCTGAATAAGCCACCCAGTCCCTCTGAGGCTCAGCTTCCCCAGGAGTAAATGAGTGGGTATAAGAGTCAGGCACAGTGGCACGTGCGTGAAATCCCAGGACTTGGGAGGCTGAGACAGGAGGATCCGGGTTCGCTGCCAACCTCAGCTACTTAGTGAGGCCCTCTGCAACTTAGTGAGACCCTGTTTCAAAATAAAGAATAAAAAAAAAATTGGGCTGGGGGTGTAGCTCAGAGGTAGAATGCCCCTGGGTTCAATCCCCAGTACAGAAAAAAAAAAATAATAATAACAACAACAACAATAATAATAATAATAATAATAATAATAAAAAGGACTGGGGGTGTAGCTCGAAGTTAGAATGGCCCTGAGTTCAATCCCCAGTACAAAAAAAAAAACCAAAAACTGGGATATAAGAACAAATCGGTACCTACCCAGAAATGGTAGAGTCACTGGGCTCAGGTCCTTCTGTCAGTTGTCATCCCTGATGAGCTGTTGAGAAACACAGACTGGAACCTTCCACTCCAACCACCTTCTTTGTGTGTGTGTGTGTGTGTGTGTGTGTGTGTGTGTGTGTTACTAGGGATAGAACCCAGGACATTCTACATCTGAGCTACATCTCCAGCCCTATTTTATTTTTTTATTTTGAAACCGGGTCTCCACTTACTAAGTTGTGGAGGGCCTCACTAAGTTACTAAGGCTAGCTGCAAACTATCAATTCTCCTATCCCAGCCTCCCAAGTACTGAGATTACAAGTGTGCTCCAACCACCTTCTTTTTTTTTTTTTTTTTTTTTTGCAGTACTGGGGAATGAACCCAGAGGCGTACCCCCGGCCCTATTTTTATCCTTTACTTTGAAACCAGGTCTCACGAAGTTGTGGAGGCCTCACTAAGTAGCTGAGGGTGGCCGTGAACCCGGATCCTCCGGTCTCCGCCTCCCAAGTACTGGGATTACAAGCGTGCGCCACCACGCCCGGCTCCAACCACCTTCTTAACAAGATGATAAGCACACATGGGTTTATCTGGGTCTTCACTTTTCTCAGGAACACCCCAGGGTTTGCAGATCTTTAGTTCTCTCCACCTCTGGCCAAGTCCAGTTGAGTAGGAAGAAGATGGAGCTTATCTGTCCTGTGTCAAGAGGCTTAATTCCACAGCCAAGGACAGTCGCGACCAGGCCCTGGCCTTGGCTTATTCTAACCCTCTGCTGCTGGAAATAGATTCCCTGCAGAAAGACTGGCTAAATCAGGGTCCTGTGGCACCAGTGTGGACAAAGAGATGGTGAGAGGGGTCCCTGATAAACACTGATTCTAACTCAACATCCCTATTGGGGTTGCTCTGGTGGACGCTACTTGCTCTGTAGTCTCGCCACGGAGGGTGCTGCTTTAGGCAGCACCTGAATAACTATTCCGTGGTTCCTGCCACGGAAGGTCGCTGCTCCCTGCAGCTTCCTAAAAACTATTCCGTGGTTCCTGCCACAGAAGGTCGCTGCACCAGGCAGCTTCCTGATCAATAGTCTTCTTGCACGAAACAACACGAAGTCTGATATAGTAATTTGAAAAATAATTACATTTAATAACTGGTGGGTCAGGGGGAGGAGATAGAGATGACAAATTCTCCTGTCCATATGTAGCCAGCACCTTGCTTTTATAGACACTTTAGACAAAACATCATAAAGGTTAATCAAACACAGAAATCAACAATTATCATGGGTTATGGTCAGTGAGGCAGGCATGTGACAAACTTTGGGGAAGGAGGGATTAACCATTACTGGGGAGATGACATCAAAGACTGCACCTTGAAGATTACACCAGGTCCCTTGGAAGGTCCACTTGCGGACGAATCCCACCCAGTGAAACACTGAGTATTCAAACTGAGCTGGTCCAAGATGATAACCTCAGTGTGCGTTCTAAGACAGGCCTCGGCCCTCGACACATCCCCTTCTCATTTGCCAAAGCGACAGCCACCATGACTCCTGTGGCCCTGTGGCTGCACCTCATACACACCTCCATCCTTGGTGAGACCTTTGTCTTCCCCTACATACCTGCCAACTTGCCTACAGATCGCCCATAGACTCAGTCCACTAGGCCAGACACTGGGGAGGCTCAGACTCTGGCTCTACAGGTGCCTGTGACATCAGCGGCTACCCACAGTCCCCTGTGACCTAGTCACCTGGACAGCTCAGCCCAGCAGAGCCGCTGACACCACCTCTAAACACCACAAAGTGGCAGGGGGGCATAGATGACCACCGAGCCCTCAGGAGAGGCCGAAGCCACCAGCGACCCCCCACATGGCCCTCCCGCAGCCTCCCTGGGCAACGAGGCCAACAACAGGTCTGGGGACAGTGCAACAGGAGAGTCCCAAGGTCAGGTCCCACTCCCTGCTGATGTCTCTGCAGAGAGCCCTGCAGCGTCCTCTGAACCGCAAGACATAGGTCAGGCCCCCTCCAAGATGGCAACCAAGGAGGCCGAGTCAACCTCTGGGGACAAAGATCAGAGTGAAGCTGCCCCAGGCAACAGCCAGGAGAGGCAGGAAGAGGTAACGGCTCTGGTGCGCCAAGACCCAGGTACCCTGCAAGTGTTCGTGGGCCCCCAGAGCCCAGAGCTGGACACAGGGGCGAGAAGGATCACTCAGGGCCACGTGACTTTCTTAGATGACTCCCAAGATCACGAACACAAGCCACAAAAGGCGAGTGTTTCCAAAAAGCAGCTGGGATCTGCTCGGTCTCGCCCAAATGCGGAGTCCCCGCCCTCCGCGGGTGCCGCCAGCCCGCCCCCTGCCCGTGCGGAGAAGCGAGACCCTCAGCCCCCCATCACCATCATCATCACCGAGGCTCCTGAGGAGCCAGCAGGGGAGGAGGAGCTGGTAGAGGGCTGCAGAAACCTGCAGGCTGGCTCCTTCCCTCCGTCCCCGGCGGGCAGCGCCCCCGCCTCGCCCTCGCCGGGTCCCCACGCGGAGGCCCCGGGCAGGAGGCTCCTGGACTCCGACCTGTACACGGCCGACGAGGACCACGACTACAGGCGCTCCATGACCAGCCTGCTGGGCGGGGGCGAGGGCTCCATCAGCTCCCTGGCAGACGTCCTGGTGTGGTCCGACACCACCATGGGCATGGGCGTGGCCGTGGGCTGCCTGGCGTCGGGCCGCAGCTCCCCGACGGTGCTGCTGCGCAGCGCGGGGCCCAGCCTGCGCTCGGTCTCCAGCATCCTGGGGAGCGCCAGCTCGGCCTTCTCCTCCGGGCTGGCGGCCGGGACCGGCGTGGCCCTGCGCTCCGTCACCCACGCGCTGGAGTCGGTGGAGCGGAGGACGGTGGAGGGCGTCCGCTCCGCCGTGCGCTACCTGACCAGCCGCCTCCCGCCGCGCCGGGCCCACGCGGGCCAGACTGATTAGACCCCTGCACGGGAGGCGCGAAGGACTCCCCGCCGCTGGACACCGGCTCCCCCGCGCCCCTTGACACCCCAGCCCTGGACGGCTCCCCTGGCGGATCAATAAATCACCACCAGCGTTTATGTTCTAAGCGCCAGCCACATCCCCTGTCCCTGCCGTGGGCAGCAGAGCGAAAGGACAGGAGACGGCTGCTGGGGCTGTAGCTCAGTGTGTATGTACCTATGTATTTATATATATATATATATATATATATATATATATATTTATATTGATATTTTAAAGTCGGGCATGGTGATTCATGCTTGTAATCCAGGACTTGGAAGACTGAGACAGAAGGATCGCAGGTTTGAAGCCAACCTCAGCAATTTACCAAGGTCCTCCATCACTTAGTGAGACCCTGTTTCAAAATAAAAAGATAAATCGGGAGTGGTGGCGCATGCATGCTTGTAATCCCAGTACCTGGGAGACTGAGACAGGAGGATCACAGGTTCGCAGCCAGCCTCAGCTACCTAGCGAAACCCTCCACAACTTAGTGACCCCATTTCAAAATAAAGAATAAAAAAGTAGGGCTGGGGGTATAGCTCGGAGGTAGAATGCCCCTGGGTTCAATCCCCAGTACTGCAAAAAATAAAAAATAAAAATAAAAAGATAAGAGCTGGACGTGGTGGCACCCCAGTGCTATATGTATAATATTTATATAAGTAAATTATAAGTATTATATATATAAATTTTTTTGTAGTACTAGAGATTGAACCCAGGGGCATTCTATCTCTGAGCTACACCCCCAGCCCTATTTTATTTTTTATTTTGTGGTACTGGGGATTGAACCCAGAGGCATTCTACCTCTGAGCTACACCCCTAGCCCTATTTTATTTTTATATTGAAACTGGGTTGATGAGAGTCTCACTACTTGCTGAGGCTGTCCTCAAACCTGCAATCCTCCTCTCTCAGCCTCTCAAGTAATGGGATTACAGGCATGTGTGCCACCACGCCCAGCTATATGTATTTTAAATATATTCATTAACATCTACTATGGCCACGCCCTGCTATACACCAAAACTACAAAGGTAACCTGAACTCCAGAAGAGACGGAAATGACCCTCAAACCGGAGCCAGGACAGCGATTAGCCGCAGACTAGCACAGCTGCCAAATATGGCTGCCGGGACCCAGAGCTCAGCCTCTCCTCCAGGCTGTCTTTCCAGCCGGCTTCCCTCAGCTGGCCCCCTCCATTCTCAGCCAGCTTCACTCCTTCTAGAAAAGGAGCAGGCCCTGGCAGGTGAGTCCCACGGGAGGGCACTGAGGGCTGGCCTGGCACCCTTGCCCTGCCCTGGACACAATACGGAGGCCATAGGATTGAAATACCTGTCACCTGACTGGGCCAGAATCGGGGGTTCTTCACGGGTGGACAGCTGGACAACAGCTGGGAAAGAGGTGAGGAGGTGTCCTTTGAGTCCAGCCCACCTTGAATGCTGACTCTGTCACCTACCAGCTGTTTCCTTTGCCTCTGGGCCTCAGTTTCCTCACTTCTAAATGGATAACAGCACTGTCAGGGGTAGGGCTGCCATGAAGATTAAAATAGGCTCATGAGTCAAGTGCCTAGGACAGTGCCCAGCACACAGTTGAGTCTACATAGGTGTTAACGGTCATGGTGGTTATTATTGCAGAGCTCGTTCTGGGGAGCTCCGTGCCAACGACACACACAGGACTCTATTATAAGAGAGAGGATGGGGGAGGGGCAGCTATGCATTGGCAGTAATTTCGTTGTTGTTATTTTTGGTACTGGTACTGGGGATTGAACCTAGGGGCATTCTACCTCCGAGCTACTCCCCTACCCCTTTTTATTTATTTATTTATTTATTTATTTATTTATTTTGCGGTACCGGGGATTGAACCCAGGGGCATTCTACCTCCCCACCACACCCCCGGCCCTATTTTTTATACTTTATTTTGAAACCGGGTCTCACGAAGTTGCGGAGAGCCTCACTAAGAAGAGAGAGAGAGAGCATGCTGAGGCTGGCCACGAACCCAAACCCGGATCCTCCAGTTTCCGCCTCCCAAAGTACTGGGATTACAAGCGTGCGCCACCACTCCCGGCCCCTTTTTATATTTTATTTTGAAACAGGGTCTTGCTAAGTTGCTGAGGGTCTTGCTGAGTTGCTGCAGCTGACCTCAAATGTGCTACTCTCCTGTCTCAGCCTCCTAAGTACTGGGATTACAGGTGTGCGTTACCACGCCCCACTGCGTTGGCAGTAATTTGAGTTGGGTCTTCACTCTTGGAGAAGGGGAAAGCCTGGCAGGGGCAGGAACATGGTGGCAGTGGCATGCAGAGGGACAGCAGTGGGGTCTACTCTATGGAGAGATGGTCCAGACCCAGGGAACTGGATGGAACATGAGAAGGGTTAGGGAAAGGATTTGATGATGTGTTTGCTTTTAGAAATGTTGAATTGGGCTGGGCGTGGTGGCGCACACTTGTAATCCCAGTACTTTTGGAGCGCGGAGGTAGAAGGCCCCTGGATTCAATCCCCGGTACCGCAAAAAAAAAAAAAGAAATGTTGAATTGGAGGTTAATCTGGGTTCCTTAGCTCATCTCTTATTGGTCCTTTGTGTGTGTGGGGGGGGGTTGAACCCAGAGGCATTCTACCACTCATGGTTGTACCATGAGCTACATCCTCAGTTCTTTTTTAGTTTTTATTTTGAGACAGGGTCTCAGTTGTTAAGGCTAGCCCTGAACTTGTGATCCTCCTGCCTCAACCTCCAGAGTCACTGGGATTATAGGTGTTGGTCCTTGGTATGAAAAGCAGCAAGCTCGCTCACCTTTTTACCACCAAAGTGTTTACCAGGGGCTCATAATGGCACCTGGAAGTCATGGCTACTCAACAAGGACAGAGCCCATGCCCAGCACAGGGGCAAGTTGTCAAGGCCAGGCTGGAACCCACAACCCTATCTTGCATTGGATTCTGTAGAGCCAAGTTCCTAGTCCCCCATCCCACCTTAAGGCTGTGGAAGTCACTCCCTATTGGTTGCCTTTGTCACCTTGGTTCCCACCATTGGATGACTTAGTAGGTGCATCCCTACAGGCCAGCCAATCTGGTGTCTCCCACCCCCTGCTCCTCTCCTCTCTGCTGTGGCCTAAACAGTTGTGCTGGCAAACCTGCCTGGCAACGTATCCTCCCCAAGTGTGGCCCCAGGCATCCTGGTGCCTGGGGAGGTCGGGCTGTGCACTCAGGCTGGGGAGTGAAAGAAATAGGTGCATCTCAGCTTGGGCTAAGATGGCTGAGGGAGAAATGAGAGAGAAGGAAACCCAAAGACAGGAGCTTGGGGACAGGTGCCATCCCACAGGCAAGAGAAGAAGGAGAGACTGGTGTGGTAGCACATGCTTGTAATCCCAGTACTTGGGAGGCTGAGACAGGAAGATCACAGGTTCAAAGTCAGCCTCAGCAATTTAGTGAAGCCCTCAGCAACTTAGAAAGACCCTATTTTCAAGCCGGGCGTGGTGGCGCATGCTTGTAATCCCAGTACTTTGGGAGGCGGAGACCGGAGGATCCGGGTTCGCGGCCAGCCTCAGCTCTCTCTCTCTCTTTCTCTCTCTACTTAGTGAGGCCCTCCACAACTTCGTGAGACCTGGTTTCAAAATAAAAAGTATAAAAAAATAGGGCCGGGGGTATAGCGCGGAGGTATAACGTCCCTGGGTTCAATCCCCAGTACCACAAAAAAAAAAAAACCTATTTTCAAATAAAAAATAAAACTGGTAGCCAGGTGTAGTGGCACATGCTTGTAATCCCAGTACTTGGGAGCCTGAGACAGGAGGATCATGGGTGCACAACCAGCCTCAGTAATTTGTGAGGCCTTGTGCAACCTAGTGAGACCCTGTTTTAAAATAAAGAATAAAATAGGGCTGGGGGTGTAGCTCAGTGGTGGAACACCCTGGGTTCAATCCCAAGTACCAAAAAACTAAAAAAATAAATAAAATTAAAATAATGAAATAATAAATAAAACTGGGCTGGGGGTATAGCCTGGAAGTAGAAGTCCCCTGGGTTCCATCCCCAGTACCACAAAAAAAGTAGAAGGAGGAGAGGAGGAGGAGGAAGAGGAGGAAGAGGAGGAAGAGGAAGAGGAGGAGGAGGCATTCAGATGATAAGAGCAGTAAACCAGGGTGGGCAGGGTACACATTTGTTAACCCAGTACTTGGGAGGCTGTGATGGCAGGATGATCTTAGGTCCAAAGTCCCTAGCAATTTAGCAAGATTCTGTTTCAAGATTTAAAAAAAAGGGCTAGAGGTGTAGCTTGGAGGTTGAATGCCCCTGGGTTCAATCTCCAGTACCATGACAGATAGATAGATGATAGATGATAGATGATAGATAGATATAGATAGATAGGCCGGGCGTGGTGGCGCACGCTTGTAATCCCAGTACTCTGGGAGGCGGAGACCGGAGGATCCGGGTTCGCGGCCAGCCTCAGCTCTCTCTCTCTCTCTCTCTCCCTGTCTCTCTCTTTCTCTCTCTCTCTCTCTACATAGTGAGGCCCTCCGCAACTTCGTGAGACCCGGTTTCAAAATAAAGTATAAAAAATAGGGCCGGGGGCGTAGCGCGGAGGTAGAACGTCCCTGCATTCAATCCCCGGTACCGCAAAAAAAAAAAAAGATAGATAGATAGATAGATAGATAGATAATAGATAGATGAAAAAGGAAGGAAGGAAGGAAGGAAGGAAGGAAGGAAGGAAGGAAGGAAGGGGTGAGCAGTGAGCAAATGGGGATGATCCAGCCCATCCTGGGGACATGGGCTTCAAGGTGTGGAGAGAGCAGGCGTGGTGGCACATGCCTGTAATCCCAGTACTTGGGAAGCTGAGACAGGAGGATTGCAGGTTCGAGATCAGCCTCAGTGATTTAGGGAGACCCCCAGCAACTTAGCAAGAACCTGTTTCAAAATAAATAGGGTTGTGCCGGGCGTGGTGGCGCACGCTTGTAATCCCAGTACTTTGGGAGGCGGAGACCGGAGGATCCAGGTTCACAGCCAGCCTCAGTGCTCGCGCGCTCTCTCTCTCTCTCTCTCTACCTAGTGAGGCCCTCCGCAACTTCGTGAGACCCGGTTTCAAAATAAAGTATAAGGAGGGAACCAAGATGGCGGGATAGCGAGAAGCAGTGTCCCGCCAGGGCTCCGAGTAGGAGCTCAGCAGGCGGGAAGACTGCTTCTTTATAAGAAAACAAGGGCAGCTAAAACTCAACAAAACAATGGGAGACAAAATACAGCGGCACGCGAGGCAGTGGAGAGAGCGGAGGGCGGCAGGGAGTTCAAAGCGCTTCACCTGGTGAGCGGAGAGTGAGACAAAGGCGCCATCTTGGCTGAGCCATGCCAGCACCGCGGCCCCCGGAATCCTCCAGCAAAGAAACAGCTGGTTCTTGTGAAACCAGAGACTATAGTCCACCATCGAAAGCTGTCGACATCGGACTATGATGAAATCCACATCGAACCAGATCCGCGGAGCGCAGAAAAATGGTGGTGGCGGCGGGAAGCGGCTCAGCAGCAGTAATGGCGGAGGCGGGAGCTGGCAGATGGCAAAGTTGTGAACAGAGAGCGAAGACAAAGGCGCCATCTTGGCTGAGCCACGCCAGCACCACAGCTCTCGGAATCCTCCAGTGAAGAAACAGCTGATTCTTGTGAAACCAGTGATTATAGTCCATCATCGAAAGCAGTCGACATCGGACTATGGTGAAATCCACGTCAAACCAGATCCCCAGAAGACCGGTGAGTGAGATGAAGGGAGGCGGCGTGTTGCTGGCACTCTGAAACTCAGAACTCGGCTGGCGGGAAGACTGCCTCTTAACAAGGAGAGTAGGGAGGGGAGGCGGCTGCGGGGCTGGGGTGTTAGCTGCGTCCCAGCTGGAAGCCCGGGGCCCAGAAAGAGGATGGGGAGGAAGGTGCAGCCGCAGAGCTCTGGGCGCTGGCCGCCGCTAAGCCTGTCATGGAGACAGCTCACTGCTCCC
>PVJS01036258.1:0-20545 GCA_004027185.1 Glis glis
CCCTATTTTTTATACTTTATTTTGAAACCGGGTCTCACGAAGTTGTGGAGGGCCTCACTAGGTAGAGAGAGAGAGAGAGAGACAGGGAGAGAGAGAGAGAGCAAGCGAGCGAGCGAGAGAGAGAGAGAGAGAGAAAGAGAGAGAGAGAGAGAGAGCTGAGGCTGGCCGCGAACCCGGATCCTCCAGTCTCCGCCTCCCAAAGTACTGGGATTACAAGCGTGCGCCACCACGCCCGGCCTTGATGGGATTCTTGATGGGCTTAGGCTGGCCAAAATGAGGGAAGTCAGAAAACACAAATCCCCAGAGCAGATTCAGAGATGAGTTCCATGCTGGTCAAGAGATGGTGTCAAGAGATGATGCCAGGTTCTAGTGTTCCAGACGGAGGAACCCCCACCCCCAGCCTGCCAGGGCTCTGGAACGTCAGGGCCATGGAATGGTGAGGCTGGGCGAATGGGACAAGGGCTGAGGACCCACTCAGTGGGGTTTCTCTCTTTTGTCCTGGGTGTAGCTCTGATCTAAGCTTGTTCCTTTAGGGAAGGTCCTGCCTTGGTCAGGTGAGGACAAAGCCAGGTCCATTGCAGCTGGCAGTGGGCACACCCAGCTCACCAGGACAGTAGCTGGGGCTGCCTGAGATACCTGAGGAGCAGAGCATGGCTCTGTGGTCCCCTCCCGGCTCAGATGGGAGGGCACAGAGCATGGCAGGGTGTTTCCTTAGGCCCATAATAGACATCTTAGTGGCCACTGCCCAGCATTCAATAGGTGCCTGAAAATCTTAGTTGAGTGAAGGAATGACTCAATCAATAAATGAAGAGAAGGATAAAGAGAAAAGAAATTCAAATCACCCTTTATAGATCCCAATCCTGGTCTTCCTAGGAACTTGCTCCTTTATCAGTGCACGTGCCATACACGTCCCCAGGCCTAATTGAAACCCACACCCATCCTCTTCAGTCTACTGCACCTTTAATTATCATCTGTGGGGCTCTTTGTATTGCTTGTATTTTAATGTGTTAGTAGATTGTCTCTTCAATTAGACCATATGCGCCTCGTAGGCCAGCACTTTGTCTTAGGTTCTTCTGCCTGTGCTACCCCGGCACACAGGGCCAGGCATGCTGCCCCCTTTGCCCACCCGTGCTTCAAAGAAGGAAGTCAGATTCAACGGGTAGAGGATTGGTGGAAAGGGAAAGTTTTGGTGGCAAAGTAAAAGCATGTTTTGTGCAATCCAGCCTGTGCTGAAATTAAAATAGAAATGGATTTCAAGATGGCATACGTAATTACAATTAATTAAATATTCCGTTACCTAAATTATTTAATTACCAAACTTCTCACAGCCTCTGAGTTGATTTAATCACAAATGCCATAAAAATTAGGGAAGTGGCGGATGGGTGGCCTCTGAGTACATTTTGTATTATAAATGGAACTCTGGGCCAGAAAGGGGAAGGAGGGAGGGAGACAGAGAGCAAGCAAGAATGAAGTCGTGCTTGCCTCTGCTCCAATCTGCTGGGATCGTGGTCTCACGATGGGGAAGCAGGGGAAGAGAAGAGGAAGTATGGGGGAAATGCACCCCAGCTAATATTCCATAGACTCGAAGTGGCTCTGGCTGCAGCATGGGACAGAGAAAGAGTGCGGACACAGGAGTCAGACAAACTCAAGCTCAGTCCAGCACCGCAGTTACTAGCTGAGTAGACCTTCCTGACTGTATTTCTCTCATTCATAGAGCTGGATAATAATAAAAATCAGGTCAACGCCCTGAGGTCCCTGTGCCGATGAAGTAAGCTCATCTATGCAAACCACCCGCCCAGTGAATTCTCCTAGTACACTCGGCGGTCATTAATTCCCTGCTTCGATTTTGAAAACTGTCTGAGGTTTATATCGAGGACAGAGTTATACGTCGCTGCATTTCCATTCCCCTGAATGATTGTCTCTGTGTAAGATAATGGCGATGCTGGTGAGCCACTCATCGCCGGCTCTGCCTTCTTCCCTCCATTCCATCCATCCAGCCACATGACATCTCTTATCCTGCTTCCCTATCAGCCTGCCCCCTGTCTCACCTGTGGGTCTCTTTGCCTTATGTGCAAAGTCATCTGTTCTGCTGATGGGACTTCATCTTCTTTCCTGTTTTGTTTTCTTGGCTAAACGATTGTCTATCTCAGGTAAGTGGTTTATCTCAATAGCCCGACTGTGTATGAAAAATGGAATGCATCAGAGAGGAAGTGTGAGTCGGTGGAGTGAAAATGCAGTGCTGGTTGGCATTTAGTATATGGGGGCACAGGACGGGACACACGGGCTTGAAATATTAGACTTAGAAGGGTATCAACATGGTCCCTAGTCTTCCCTATCTCCACCCTCCCAACAGGTGTAGAAACTGAGGCACAGAAATTGAAAATGACTTGCTTACTTCTACAGCACCAGAAACCAGCCACAACTTTCCTCTTCCCATATGATGTCCTTTTGTGATAAACTACTGCTTTTTTATAGCAAGTTATACTTTTTTTTTTCTTTTGGTACTAGGAATTGAATCTAGGGGCATTCTACCTCTGAGCCACACCCCAGCCCTTCTGTTTTCTTGTTTGTTTGTTTGTTTGTTTGTTTGTTTGTTTGAAACAGTGTATTGCTAGATTACTGAGAATCTTGCTAAGTTACTGAGGCTGGTCTCAAACCTGCAGTCCTCCTCTCTCAGCCTCCCAAGTACTGGAATTATAGGTGTGCACCACTATGCCCAGCTGCAAGTTATAATTTTATATGGTAAAACTTATTACCAAACCTCCGTCCAAACAAAGAAAACTGAAAAGAGGTTGCCATAGCTCTTCCAGTTTTCCTCCACCTTCCTCAAAGGCAAACGGCCCCATACCAGTATCCTATTGATCCCTACGCCGTACCTCCTCTGCCATAGCTGCAGGTGAGGCTGGCTGTGGGCAGCAGGGGCAGGAGCCCTGACTCATTAGACAGTTAATAAGATGTATCCCAGAAAACAAGAAGTCTGTGCCATCTTTACACACACCCTGAGGTTAAAGATATGCGGGAGGGTCATCCTGCAAGAAACTGATCCAACACTTGGGTCTCACTCAGAGGCCAGTCCTGACTTCTCAGCCTCAATTAGACTTGGACATATCTGGAAGCTGTTCCACTTGAGTAGCCTGGGCAATTCCATCTTGAATGTGTCCACCTCTATGTGGGCAAACTGAAGGGTCTCTAATCTTTCCCTTCAAACTTTGCCTGGATGGGCGATGGATGATCTCTAGGAGTCTGGAAATTCTCCAGTCAGGATTTGTCCTGGTTTTAACATTTGCCTGCAACATCAGTCAGATAATTCCAATATTCAGCAAGAGTGAGTTTTCTTATCATGACTCCATATCTACATTTGTAGAACACATTTTATCAAGTACTTGGCAGGAGCTATGGAGTGGCAAGGAGGTAATTCTCTTGTATTGCACCGATTTCGGAATTTTTAATAAAAACTCTCCCAAATCCAGTTGCACCAATACAAATGGAATTGGAAATGTGTGCTTCAGACCGGATTAACTCTGTAGAGACTGGATGGATTACAGGAGTCCCCAGCAGTTGTGAGAGTACCCCACAGCTGTGTGGTGCTGTGTTCCACCCTGCTGCAGAGACCCTTGATCAAACGACAGATCAGATTCATTTTGGACTACTACAGTTCATGAAGACCCATAGAAGACAAAGCAGAGAGTTCGCATTATCTACATTTGGATTCCTGAGTGTTTATTTTAGAAATACAAGAAAATAAATTTCAATTCAAAAGGATTTATGTGTCCTCACACAGAAAGCATGCATGCCCAGTTTTCTGAGAGCTACTTATTATATGTTACTACCCCCAGAGTTGTCTATTTAGGCTACTCTCAGGCTACACCATGGGTGCCAACCCCACCCCTCATTTCCTCTCTATCCAGGTCCCCAAACTGGACCTACCATTCCTTCTGCTTGATGGATAGTCCTTATTCCAATGCCCAGATTAATCCAGAGATATGAACAACAGCCTCTAAGTACCCTCACCCACAACACTGGTATGAACATTGGTCATCTTACAGAGCTGGGATTCAGGTACCAATATTAACCGATGCCTCCTCCATTGTAAGAATTGGGATCTGGCTCTCCTGGGATAGTTGCATAAAAATAATAGTAGTGGGGATGATAATAATAAGAGCTAACACTTGCAGATGGCTTACTATGTTTCGAGAACGCATGTGTTCAATGTGCACATGTAAGTCTACCCACTAGCACCTGAGTCATGGTGCAGGTCCCAGGACTGCACTTTTGATTCCTTGCTGATCACCCAATCCTCTTGCTTTTCCTAGTTCCTCTTCTAAGATGAAAGAGCTGCCCCTGAGCCCATCTTGAGGGCCAGGCCCCACCCATGGACCTGATTCCCAGATAATGACTATATCATCTCCTTCCTTCCTTCCTTCCTTCCTTCCTTCCTTCCTTCCTTCCTTCCTTCCTTTTCTTGGTACTGGGGATTGAACCCAGGGGAATTTTACCTCTCAGCCATGCCCCCAGCCCTATTTTTTTTATTTACTTTGAAACAGGGTCTTCCTAAATTGTTGAGGGTCTCACTAAGTTGCTGAAACTGGCCTCGAACCTGCAATCCTCCTGTCTCAGCCTCCCAAGTACTGAGATTACAGGCATGTATCACCACACCCAGCTTCTGCCTGATTTCCAAAACTCTTCTGTGCAGAGTCCTCGCTGGAGCCCAGCTCCCTGCTCCTGGAATACCAGTGCTCTCTGCTGTGCGAATCTTTGACTGAAGTAGCCTCTATGAACACTGAGCCTCATAAGCACTAACAAACCCGTGCTTGGTGGCTGTAGGCCCCACACCCTGTCTTTACCTGATGCCTCAGGCCAGAGTCTTGAAAAAACAATCTCGAGATGTCAGACTGCCTGACACTGAGTCCCTTCTGCTACCTCCACAGCTAACGTGCATTGGATATGATTCTAAACTGACTCAATTTATACCAATAATGAAGAGCGCGATAGTATGGTTCCTTCGCAGAGCTTATAGATTTGGTTCTGAAAATTCATCAGAAAGAACAGACTTGGTCCATATGAATCTGATATTTAAGAACGTAAGTGCTAATGAAAGGTGGCTGGGAATTCGAGACAGCTCTCTGGGCTTGTCACTTGCTTGTTTTTGTTGCTGTCCAGCAACCTGAGTTTTAAAGGCCCCTGATGAATAGCAAGCTGGAATATGATTACAGGGAAGACACTGTTATTATATGGCACAGTTGTCAACGGTGCAGTCATTATGGCGGCCATTCGGGGATCCATAATCATGAATGTAGAGATAACAAGGGTAATTAAAGCTTAAAGAGAATTCAATATCATTTTTAAGCTGCTAGTTTTCCCCTCCCCCCATAGTATTTCCAAACTCACAAATACATGAACTATACTGAGCTGTACTTCTTTTTTCCACTGCTACTCACCCTATCAGAGAAGCAGAGAAGACTGATGTACAACATCATCAAAAAAAATAGAAGTCCTGGGTAATCCGCACCCCAGTTGATCATGTCCGGGTGACAATAAGTGACAGGTCATGTATTTATATTTTCATGATAGGTTCATCTTTAGGGACTAAAATAATCCATGTATCAGCTAGTCAGTGTCTGAATAATTATGTGTTGGATGAACTTCTCTGTGGCTCCAAGAAGAAATCGTCTACTAAGGGGGAAACGTCAAATCTAATGCCACCTGGGCTCCTTCCCATTGTCTAAAGCTTGTCTCAGCTGTGACTTTGGATTAGATCTCTTTGCTCAGACTTCTTATCTGTACATGTGGCCTCGTGATCACCATGAGATGATACTGGATATAATGAGGGGGAAATGAGCATCATTTCCTAGAGGTGACAGGCTCCTCCTCCCCACCCCATCTCTAGAGATCCTTAGAAGGGCCTCACGGATTTTCCAGGCTCCTGCATTCCTGGTCAGGTTGCATGGGTGCACCTAATTGAGCCTCTCTGCAAAAACATAATTCATACAGTCCAGTCCCTGTGAGTCAGGCTCTTGTGGAGCAGTGAGCATAGACATTGTAATGTCCCTGGTGCTCCAATGCTGAGATCACAGGATGAGGTAGAAACAGGAAGAACTAACTTCCTTCATGTAGAGTCCTGTTGGAAGAGATGCTCATGAATTTGCTCTTGTTCAGCTGGTCAGGAGAATAAATTACAAAAGGTTTCTCAGTCATTAATAATAATCAACTGTGCTAGTCTTGGGCAGGATACAAGATCCTCTCCTGATGACTCACAGAGGATGTCCAGCCCCCTTCTTGGACAAATGTCAAACATTAGAAGCCCCAAACCCACTTGGACCAACTCTCCTTCAGCTGGCTCTCTGGTGAATGGTCTCTCGAGCATATGACTTTAGGGCAAGTCTCAGAATTAAGGTATCCAGAAAATTGCTGCTCTGGACCTCACCACCAGGTGTTGGGGAGACAGAGAGCCAGTAGTGAACCTAGTGAGTTGTAGGTCAGACGGGCCAGTACACCAGAATACTTGGGGCAGGGAAAGTCGGAGGAGCAAAGTCCTCCAGCTAAGATTAGAAAGTTACCAATCATCACCCTCATTTTAGTAGGATCCCTTCCTTGATTAATTGGGTGACTATAAGAAACACCTAGTCACCAGGTGCAAATTCCAACAAGTCACCCACCTATGGAGCCAAATTATGCCCTATGGAATAATCTAAATGATCCCTAACTGTTTGCATCTAGAATATTTTTTTCCAAGGAGAAGCATCAGAATTATCCAAATTTCCTTATTTAGATTGTCTTATTCTTTCTCAGGAGAACACAGAGTTTCATTCAATGAAATATTCTCTTCATGTTATTCAAACCAAAAATCTTGGAATCATTCTCGACTTCTCTCTTCCAACACCCACATGTAATCCTTCAGAAAATTCTACCAACTTTATCTTCAGAATATAACCAGAATGCAATCCCTCCTCTGGCTCTGCTGCACAGACCTTGATCCAAGCCACTAGCATCTCTCCTGGAAACTGCTATGCCTGCTTCCACTGTGGCCTCCTGGTAGTCTAGTCTAGGGAGCAGCCAGAGTGATTCTTCTAAATCCCAAATCAGATGATGTCACTCCTCTATGTAGAACCCCTAGTGGCTTTCTGGCTCACAGAAAGTGAAAGACAAGGACTTCATCATGACCTATATAAGGCTTTTCCTGATCTGGTCCTGATCAGCTAACATTCCACCCTCCCCCAGATCTCTGGCACGTTCCACACCAGGCTCCAGGTTCACACCTACCTTGGGAACTTGTTTTTCTTCTAGACATTGACATCATTCCCTTTTCGCTTCTGTTTAAATGTCTTTAGGAGATTTCCACAATCATTTCACTCCATTCCCTGCTCCTCTTACCCTGCTTATTTTTCTCCATAGAATGTGACAAGATTGTACCTCAGTGGCAGCAAGGACTTCTGTTTACTCTACTGCTACGTCCCCAATGGCTTTAACAGTATGCTGGTTGGCAGCATGCATTCAATAAACATTTGTTGACTGAATGAGTCAAATCCATTAAATAAAGCTTCTTGCATATTTGGAAGGTGATATGGGTAAGTAGGTCATTCCAGAGATAATTGTCTTTAAAGAGAGAACCTGAAGAGTTTACTCTGTATGCCTTCATCTGGCTTAAGTTCAGTAAAGGTTTGGGGCATAGAACAAGAGTTCCTCAGGTTTCAAACTTCCTTCTTCCCTTTCCTATACATGGCTTGTGTGTGCCGGGCAACACTGAGCATACCCTTCTGGAATTCTCACTGTGAGCCATAAGGACAGGGAGATAAATATTTGGACATCTGCCCAGGAGGTGGACTTGGCTCTTAAGTCAGGTGCTGGCACCCATATCCCCAACCCCAGTGCCAGCCGGGGATGCTTGGCAGGTGTTTGCTTTCAATCTTGCCTACTCATCTAATTGAGAACCCTCATTCCGGAAGATGACTTTGCCCTGCTTAGTTCAAAAGACTTTATTAAGGGCCCATATTTAGTAGTTCTTCACTGTATGAAAGGACCCATGTCCAAGTTCCTGCCACCCTCTTTGATTCCTCCTGGGCTCATGGGGATTTGAAATCATGCATTCTGTGTCCTGTGCAAGATAAAGCTCTCAGTCATCCTTTAAAGGCTCAGGGATGGACAGGAACTACTCCATCCATTCCATCTGATCAACAGTATGTTATAACTGATGATTTTTATATTTTTTATTTATATATTTTATATTTTATATATATTTGATGATTTTATATATGTAAAATTTTAAATATATTTATATATTTGTACATATGTATATATATATTTTGTATATAAAGATGTTATATATAATATTTATATACGATATATTTATAAAATATATTTGATGATTTTATATATGTATGTATTTGACAGTGGGGTGATGAGAGTTAAAATTACTATAAAGTACCAAAACAAAAGATAAGCTAGTTGGCCTTCAGAGAAGGAGTTACCCCATGCCCTGTCAGGTAGAGATGCCTCTTTGAGATGGCTTACTTGACCTAAGTGGAGTTAAAAAAAAGGGTGATGACCTAGTTTGATGCTGAACCTCCACATTGTGTTGTTTCTAACTTATATGTGCTTTCATTTTAATTATTGTGACATGTGTTGGTATCTACCTGGATTGCAAAAATAACTCAAAATAGCTGATAAAGCGATATAGAGCAAAACAAAAATCTATGAAAGTTGAGGAAATAGGTCAAATAAAAATCAGGTAGGGAAAAAAGATGGTTCTGGAAGTGAGGTTAATACACAAAATTCAGCCGGTCACAGTGGTACACACCTGTAATCCCAGTACTTGGGAGGCTGAGACAAAAGAATCAGAGGTTCAATGCCAGCCTCTGCACTTAGCAAGATCATCAGCCACTTAACAAGACCCTGTTTCAAATTAAAACATAAAAATGGTTGGGGGTGTAGTTCAGAGGTAGAATGCCTCTGGTTTCAATGCCCAGTACCAAAAAAAAGTACACAAAGTTCATGCTTTGGGGTCTTATGTAATAACAAGTAGCCAAGTATGAGCTTAATTTCAAGCTTCCTAGCAGTCAATGAGAAGGAGAGAGAGAGAGAGAGAGAGAGAGAGAGAGAGGGAGAGAGAGAGAAATCAAGTTTTTGGTGTGCATTGCATTGTCTACAAGATAAAAAACAAATAAGTTGTCAAGAAGTATCCAGGTGAGCCGGGCGTGGTGGCGCACGCTTGTAATCCCAGTACTTTGGGAGGCGGAGACCGGAGGATCCGGGTTCGCAGCCAGCCTCAGCTCTCTCGCTCTCTCACTCTCTCTCTCTCTCTCTCTCTCTCTCTCTCCTTAGTGAGGCCCTCCGCAACTTCGTGAGACCCGGTTTCAAAATAAAGTATAAAAAATAGGGCCGGGGGCGTAGCGCGGAGGTAGAACGCCCCTGCGTTCAATCCCCAGTACCGCAAAAAAAAAAAAAAGAAGTATCCAGGTGAGAGCACCAAATAAATGCGTATAAGTTCCTCACAGAGGGGCGACAGGAACATAAGGATGAACATATACTCAGGAGCACCTTCCATTAATCACGGGGAGATGGTAGAGTGGGGCAGAATGTCACAGCAGGCCAGGAGTTTTTACCCCATGGGTAGAAGGAGGCTGCTCAGCCAGGCAGTGTCTCTCCTTATATATTTTTGTCTTTCAGCTAGAATTTAAAAAAGATCTTTTCCAAGTCTGACAGTGAAATAAAAAACCACTTTCTCTAATGTAGCCCTGTGCTCATGAAGCTGGGTTACAAATGGCTTGCTGTAGGCTCTGGGGCTGTGCTGAGAATCCTTTGTATTAAACCAGGAGGGGAGACGTTGTTAGTCACTTATTGACTAGGAAGGCCTCATAGCGCAGGTTAAAGAAATGAACTATCCAAGGTGCTGGAGTCGATCACTCCAGGAAGAAAATGGAATTTTCATGCTCAATTCACTTCGGCTCAAGAGACATTTATTGAGAACCTAATATGTATTAGGCACTGCTAAACTAATGCTATGAAGATTAATAAAACCCTGTCCCTGCTATCAAGTAGGTCGTAATCAGAGGAGACAGAGAGCAGACCAAGTAATCCAAATCCAGGGCGATGCCAACTGCTCAGAGACTTGATGAAGGAAACACTTCAAATGGCGCTATGTACATATACAAAGCTACCAGTGCCAATCTCAATATCGTGTACAGGGAGGGGGAGGGAGCGGGGTGGGATCTGGGGAAATCTCACCAAGTGCTGTGTGCATGTATGTCTCTATCACTCTGGACTTTACTGAGTAGCATGATTACAATGCACCAATAAAAGTATATTAAAAAGAAAAAAGAATACTCTGGTGACAAAGGCAAGGAACCTCTCACTTAGTGCAGAGAGGTAAAAAATGGCATCCCAGAGAAGATTTATGAACTAAATCTAGAAGAACAGGTCCACTACCCCCTGTGCCCAATCCACAAAAGACAGCCAAGTGTGTGAAAAACATATTAGCATCTTGCACCAGCACACACATGCACACATGCATATGTGCACACATGCATATATGTGTGCTTCCATGGGGGAAATAGTGTTGAAAACCCAAGGAACAGCATACAAAAGCATGATACTAAAAACAACTCTATATTACTGCAACTTAACGTCAGATGCCGGGAGTCACAGAGCCAGAGGCTGTGTCATGCAATGAGCTTGGCCTTTTTGTAAGCAGTGAAGAATCCCCACAGTGGTTTAAGAGGGGGAGTGGTACAACCACGTGTGTATTCTATACTGCTCCTGCAGTGCAGGGGAAGGGCTGAGGGGTGGGGTAAAGACTTGGAGACTGACTAGTATGTTGCAATGGTCTAGAAGAGAGGAGGAGCCTGCAATGGGACAACAACTGGAAATACGGCCAAAGGACAGCTTTTTAAAAGCCTAGAGGAAATATTAACAGAACTTAGTAATCTATTGGGTGGAAGAAAGGGAAAGAGTCTAAGATGTTTCCTCCATTTTTAATGGGTGATGATGCACTGGGGGGACCCAGAGGGAGAAACATGTCCACACTCCTGCCCTTCGCCTGCAAATGGGCCTCACGTGCCCAATTCCACAGTCGCTCTGACATGCTCAAATTATGCTCCCTGCTCCTCTGAGTCGCCATAGGAATTGTCCCCCACTCTGTCAGCCTCTAGTTAGAAAGCAGCACTATTGAGTGGGATGTGTTTGGAAGGAAGAATCGGAGGTCCTTGGCTTCTCCTAAGCTATCACCGTGACATTTGTCTCCATGAATCACCAACTTTCTGTCCCTCAGTTTCTCAGTTTTCTCATATGTTCAATTGATGTTTTACAAGCCTGCCAATGAACCTATGGAGTCAACGTGAGGACCAAACATAGTTCTTTGTTGGACAGTGCTTTTAAAATATGTATGCTATGCCAAGGTACGATGCCATTATTATTACAGGAGTGAAAAACAAAACGAAGGATGGTAAGAGGTCTAGACATGCAAAGGCCATTCTGCAAAGCCCAGAGAACTTTTTCATCATTCCCCCCCCCCTTTTCATTTTCTTTTTGGTAGGCAATGAAAAATAAATAGAAATATGACCACAGAAATGATGCCAAATTCAATACTCATAATATCTCTTCAATATTCAGCAATACACATGCGATATTACAGATGGCTGTGGGATGTGATGGTCTCTTTCCAACAGTTCCAAAGGGGAAAACAAAATGTTATAAGACAACAGCCAGTCATTTGGTGCATCCTGATTGTTTAAGTGATATGAAAGTCAGCAATCATGTGCAAATTAAAATATAATTATGCACACAGAACATTCGGAATTAAGTAACATTTCACAGATGCAGGCTAAATTACTAAACACCCTTGGAAATAAATTGTGACCGTGATTTGCTATTTCCCAGTGAATATTATTACTAAAACAGTCAAAGTATAGAGGTACACATTGCCTCGTGTGTTAATGGTATGCATGCTATAAGAGATTGTTCTACAAATTAGGGGGTGCGTTAGCCACTGAATGTTCATGTTACCCTAAGGGTCAGTAAGCAATTTAGTTAAATGTGCATCAGTAGACACATCATCCAACAACATGTCCTTCGTCCCTTGCCAATGCAGACTGTTCAGCTCTGAGGTGGCCGGGCTCAGTTTATTGCAGATCTAACCGGTGCCACCTCGTCATAATCCCCAGCTGCAAGCAAGTATGCATTTCTCTATCCTTGGTGTGAGCTGTATCAGTCTTAGATCAGGCCCAGCCATGGCTGTGGGCAGGGTCATGGGAATGTGAGACTTGGTGGCCCAACACCTGGAAGATGGAGAGAGACCGAGCCATGTAAGGCTATGTGCCCCAAAGTAGGACGGTGGTTACTCTTCAGCAGCACCATTCTTTAGCACCCCTCATCCAGTTCCACAAAGCTGGGTGACTCCTAGGGAGAGGCGCCCCTAGCGGTAATGTCTAGGGGCCGTGTTGTGAATAGTGGCCCTGAGATCTGTTTTCTTTGTGGTGCAACCTCCCAGATTCAACAACTTCCCATCATCTCCGTCACCCCTAGCACGCAGTAAATACTCAATGCATCTTGCTAATTACAGGAAATCTGAAAAAAAGTACAGTATGTTTTCTGGACTTGAGATGACCTTGCACTTTAGGCGTTCCTAATGGAACCCAGGCCTGCGTTCTACTTTCTGTATAAGAGGTTCTATTCATTTAAAGGGGAGAAAGAAAGAATGCAAAAACTGTCCTTTCTCTCACGTCATATTTATGAATAAACTTTCATTTTTCACATGATTTAAGCCTTTACCTCCTTTCAGTGTCTTGGGAATGAGCCATTTGTCATTGGTGAAGTGAGCAAATTAGCAAGTATTTATTGAGTGCTAACTGGGTATAGAGCTCTCTGTTAAGTACAATTGAAAGATTTTTTAAAAAGAATTTACAATTCCAACTGAGAAGATTAAAGAGATACAAACAAAGTAATTCTAAAACAATAACAAAATGACATGTTTTAAAGTGATCACTATGTATATATAAACACATATGTATAATGTATATGTTGTTTTACTTCTGAAACTATTATAACAAACCTACAATAAAATGTATATGCGGAAAACAGTTAAAATAAAAACAACAGAGCTGGCCATGGTGGTGCATGCCTATAATCCCAGTACTTAGGAGGCTGAGACAGGAGGATTGCAGCTTTGAAGCCAGCTTCAACAACTTAGGCTCTCAGCAACCTGTAGGGACCCTGTTTCCACATATAAAAATAAAATGGGGCTGGGAGTGTAGATCATAGGTAGAATGCCCCTGGCTTCAATTCCCAGCACCACAAAAAACAACAACAACAACAAAAAAAAAAAAAACACAGGCCAAGACCAAGAAAATGAAGCAGATAGATATTTATGCACAAAGGCAGGATTTAAGATTCCCGGCAGCCCAGATTTAAAAAGGAGGTCTAGAAGGTGCATTGTGAGTTCTAGAAAGTTCTACCATCCCTTACAAGGGAGGAAGCATTCCATCTTGCCAAGAGAAGCAAACATTTTCCTGACATTAAATTCTAAGAGGAATTTATAACGTGGATCATTGTCTCAGGAACATTGAACAACATAATGGACAATATCTTCCACAACAGTTTTTAGAGAAAATGTGGCAATGTTCTTCATTTGGCTGATTCTCAAAATGGCCTCCATAAAAGTCATGGGCATGATCACCAACACGACTCAGTAAAGATATTTCTGTGGGGAATGAAGTTAATGTGGTCCAGTAATACAGTTCTCCGAAGAGCCAGCAAGTATCAAGGAGAGAATTTAATAAACATTAAGCAATAATAAATGATTGGCGTGTACTTTGATCTAACTTAACATCCATCAGTTATCGCAACTAAGCTTTCGTCTGGAACTAAAAGGCAGTTGCTCCAGTACCGAATACTGGCAAATAGGAGAATGTTTAATGAAGAGTCGTATGTTTTAGATATCAGTCTTGAAGATAGGGCAAAGCTGGTATCTTGTGAAAGTTAAAAAACCTGACAGCTATTTGCCTTAACTAAAGACCATAAGAAAAGCTTTGGACAGGTACAAATTCTTCCTAATGCCCAGGTACCAAAACACAAAGGTGAGTTTGTGGTAGTATATTAAAGTGTTTGTCAGCTTCCCATCACTATAACAAAATACCTGAGATAATACACTTATAATAAAAAAGGTTTTAGAGTTTTCACTCCACGATCAATTGGCCCTGTTGCTTAGGGCCTGTAGCAAGGCAGCATATCATAGAGGTAGCACACGGCAGAGTAAAACTTTCACCTCAGGGGCAGGAGCAAAGAGAAAAAGAGCAAGTAGCCATGTCCCCAAATCCCTCTTGTGGGCATGCCCCCAATGACCTAAAGGCCTCCCATGGACCCCACACTGCAAAGGTCCCACCATCTCTCAAACATCACCTTGGGTACCATGCCTTTAACACAGGGCCTTTGAAGGACATTCAAGATCAAAACTCTAGCAACATGTTTGGGACAGGAAAGTAAAATAATGATATTCCAGTTGTGTGTAATTATATGATCAAAGATTTCCCATAGTTTTTCCTCTTCCCATATAACTCATTATCTCTACAAACTTCATACTCCATGGCTATTAAAGGGTCTCCCATCTGACTCAGGCAGTTATGATTATGTGAAAGTGTTATTCAGGATGGAAGACCAGTTTTGCATCTGGATTTCACTTGCCCTGGCTTGGTCACTTTGTATTAGAAGCAACACTACACAGAGCTGGTCTTAGATGTGGGCAGAGAACCAAGCTACTGGGGAAGCAGGATCTGATGGGGGAGGGTAGAATTCATGTTGCAAGTAACTTCTCATCGGTCTATCATAAGCCTACTAACTCCTCTGCTAGAGGCTCATTGTGTGGACTTCCTATCTTTAAGAGGTTACTGTTAAAATAAATAGGAGAGAGAGGGAGAGAGAGACAGAGACAGAGAGAACAACCTTAATCTTTTGCCAACCACTAGAACCAAGAATGACCATATATATCACCTGGTCCAGAGGTCACAAGCTGAGCGCCTGCGGCCAAAGTAGGACTGTAGGTATGTTTGACCCTAAGAGTGCTTTAAAATAAGTAATTTTCACATAAAATTCAAAATTTCCAGATCTTTTTAAAAAATTACAAGTTCTAGCAATACTGGGCTTGTGCTATCTCGGGGAAACAGTCATCGAGAGTGGAAGAGTCTCCGTTCCTTCATCATGGCAGGCTTTGTTGTTCTGCCCCAGTCACCACCACTCCCTGGAGTCTTCTTGTCGGACCCAGTTCATCCATTTGCACGACCTGCTTCATCCTGGAAACGTTTGAGTTTTAATCCTACTTGATCCAATACCCTCATTTCATGTCCCAAAGAGGGGGAGGGACCTTGCTCAAGGTCACACATCTGGCCATGGCTGAGCCAGCAGTTGACTGTACCTTTCTAGACTCTCAGACCCCCGCATCACAGACCTGAGCCCTCCGCAGGCTGTGTGGACGGGTGCCAGTGGAGGCCAGCCCCCGAACAGGAGGCAGGAGTCGGGAGAGCGCCAAAGACCAGCTTCACACAGTTCACATGATTTTGCCCCAGGCTGGCTTTGCCTGCAATAATATTTTACAGCATCCTCCAGAAAAAATCAATTTGTTTAAAACAGCAACTGATTTTGCCCTGGGTGAAAATGTTTGGCATATGCAAAAGAGGGAGCCTTGTGTTTTCTCTAAAGCCTTTTCTAACCTCCGAACAAGTTGAATTGTTCACCACAAGCGCACACACGTGCGCGCGCGCGCACACACACACACACACACACACACACACACACACAATCATTCAAGTATACTTTCTCGGGTCTCGGGGGAGGAAAAGATTTAAAATTTAAGAAAGTGTTTTTTTTAAGTTCTCTAAGAGCGTTTCTTTACACCACATAATGTCTTTCTTTGTTAGAGTATTCGAGAATACAATTATCACTATTTTGTGCTTAAAAAAAATCTCATGGTCTTGGGCTCTCATTTAGAGAAAAGCAAAGTAAAGGGAGGAGGGGAGGTGGGGAAATGGTTTTGCCTAGATGAAGAAATCGCAAGCAGAACATTTCCAAGCTGCTAAACACCAGAAGGAGATAACAGGCAGTGTGTGAAATGCCAATTACGAGGGTAGCTATAATGGAAATAGTCCTAACAGCGTCCACATGGTGCTTCAGAGCCTCAGAGTCCTGCAGCATGCAGGTGTTCCTGGCAGTGGGCCCTCCCTTACCTGAGAGCCATGGGATTCCAGGGGCATGGGCCAGAGTAAGACACCCCAAAGTAGCACCAAGGGAAGATGCCCATGCACCCCTCTGCTTCGATGCCAGCTGGCTTGGTGTCCCCTCTAAAGCAGAACCCCTGGTCTCCCAGCCTTTTCCACTTGGGTCTCTGAGACTCCCTCCCCCACTGTGTTCGGTGCAGATGGCAGGAGCTTCTCCCCCTAGTAGAGGGCCCTCCCCCTCCTTCGCCTTGGTGTAGAACTCCAGCCATCCTCCAGTTCTCCACGGAGCCTTCTCCCTGCACATCAGAATCGTGCTTTACCCTGTCCCCTGGCTGCCGGCAGCTGCATGTAATTCCTTCCTGGCACTTACTTTATTCTGCCTGGCTTTATAGCTCTGGCCGAATGGCTACGGTTCCTAACTAGACTGTGAGTTCCTTGAGACTGGGAGCAATGGCTTAGCTGTGCCTATCCCCTCAGAGCTGCCAGGGTTTTGTCTATAGCACCTGGTAAACGTTTAATGGAAAGAGGACTCTACTCTTAAAAAACCAGCAGCTTGGCTGGGATGGGAAGGACCGCAATGCCAGCCAGGTGGGAGGTAGGTTAGTTATGGGAACACCGCCACCAGTCACTCCATCAGAAACAACCTAAAGGGGCCTGTCCCATCCCCACGCCCTCCCAGCACTGCCCCCGCAAATGGCAGCAAAGGGTTTGGTGTCCTGTGTGAGAGACTGAGATGGGCCAATGCTAGTTCTCACATTTCCTAGGCTCCCTTTGTTTCTCTGAGAAGGGTGGTGCCTCTGTCTCACAGCTCCTGCTCAGTCCCCAGCCTGTCCTCCCGCACGCCATCAGCTGTCCACGCTCAACTCCTCTGTTCTACTGAACACTGGCCCTTCCTCCTATGACAGCAAACTCAGTCTTCTGCTGTAGTAATAATAATAACAATACTACTACTAACAACAACAACAACAACAATAATAATAATAATAAATCATCTCCCTCTTACTTCAAGTCATCCTTCACCTCCTGATAACTAATGGAGTTCCTCTGCCCACCCGTGTCCCCAGTCTCCTCTACCTTTAGGCTGCCCATCTCAGGAAACACATCGCGCTCTTCCCGGTTCTCATCCTAAGACCTTGGGAGTTATCCTCGACTTCTCCTCTCTGCCTCCGGGTGCCACCCAGATCGGCCCACTTCTCTCCCCACATGGCAGCACCCAGCACCTCATGCCTGGGCCACCGTGACAGCATCCAAACCGGATCCTGCTGCCCACCGTACCCCGATGACCTCGATTCCTCCCGGTAGCCAGAGGGATTGCAAAGCGTGGTCAGGCCGTGCTCCTCCCTGCTCCAAGCCTCCCTCAGCTCCCCACCATGCCGGGTGGAATCCAGGGCTTGGCTGTCGGCCACCATGGCTTCTCCCTGGCTGCTCCAGCCTGCATGTTTTTCCTTTAGGACACCCCACAACTCTCCATCTGGGGCTTATTTATTTGCTGCTCCTTCTGCTACCAAAGCTCTTTCCTAACCTGTCTTCAGCTCCACAGTCCCCTCGGCAGGAACCTTCCCTTCACTCCCAGTTCAAAGGACCCCTAACTACTGTCACCTTTAATCACACCCGTCTGTGGTTTTCTCCTCAGTATTCAGTACTGATTTCACATGATCAGAAGTCGGGATGTCACTGGGCTGCTTGTTTATGCGACGTTGACTCCCCACCATTATGCCATCAACTTGGCGGGGTGGACGTCACCTTTCTAGTTTCCTGATGCAGCCACAGCACTGGGCATGGAGCCCTGCATGGAAAATAGGTTCAATACAAGAATGACAGCCCTGAAGTGAGCTCGCCACCCCTCCTGGGTGAGTCCTCCACAGCCCAGCCCCCAATTCCACAGAGGAGGACCTCCTTCCCCACACTCTCTGGAAGGTGCCAGCCATCCCTGCCTCCAGCAGCCCCCATCTTCTCTGTTCCGCCATGGGGCTCCAGGCACTCCAAGCTCTTGCCAGCCTTGCTGCCCAGTCTGCATGCACATGCATCTAGAAACTTCTCCACCAGGCGCTCCTCACCTTCGCTCCCTGTGAGTGCTGTTCCCTTTGCCTGGAAGATGTTGCTCTCACTGTTTTAAAAACCCTTAAAACATTATGACATTTCTCCCATGTTAATATGAGTTAAGATGATAAAAGGGTTGGTATTAAAAACAAACAGAGCAAAGCATGAAGTCAACTAGGGCCTCTTAAATTGGGATCGGCAGACCCCTAGGGAATTTTCAATTTTTGCATTTTCATTTTGATATCAATCTTTAAAAAGTAGTTAATAAAAGCAAAACCTGGATTATCAAGTTGGCCACCGCATAAGCAAGTATTGTGCTGTGACTAAAATGGCCGGTTTACAGCATTGCTCATATAACCTGGGTAATCGGGAAGGTCCGCTTAAGTGACAGGCTGAGGAGAAACCAACAGTGGCCACCACAAAAGCAAGGTGTCCCTCCCCTCCCAACTTACTCTCCCGCCCCCACCTCAGTCCCCCTCCCCTGTCTGATTACTGACTCCTCTTCCAGCACCACAGTCCAAAGGCCAGGGCGAGGCTCTCAGGACCAAGGGATCCAGCCATTGGAAAAGAGCTCTGCCCAGGCAGAGTGTTCAGCCTGTCCCCTGTAGGGAAGGGACAGCCTGGGCAAGGCAAGGGATGGGTGGCAGAGGGGGAGGGTCAGACCCAGAAAGGAACGAAAGGCTTTTTGCTCTAAAAGGAGAAATCCAGGCACAACAGAGATTTTCTTCAAATAATGTAAGAAAACTATGACTATTTCAATAAAATTGAAAAAAACTAGACAAAATGAATAATTTTCAAAGTATTAATACATATATACATATATACACATATACATATGTATGTGTCTATACACAGGTATGTACACATGTATATATGTGTAAAATATTTATTATCGATACTACAAAAGTAATTGAGAAACTTCCAAAAAAAATTCCCTGATCTGGTCTCTTATGAAGATACATTCTGGTAAATGTTCAGGCAATAGATAGTCCATACATTATATAAGTTGTTCCAGAAAATAGAAAAAAGATGCTAACTCATTTCATGAGGCTAATACGATTGGAAGCTTAAAACTGAATAAGGATGGTACAAGGACAAAAGTTCATTACACTTTATACACCTAAAAACAAAAACTCTAGACAAAATATTAACTAACTGAATACGACAGTGACTTGAAACAGTTGAAAGATTACAACCAAGTAAGAGTCAACCCAAAAAGAAAGGGTATTTTAACATCAGAAGTCTCTTCTAAATCAGTGTGTTCATGGATGAAAGAATAATTATATGAATATTTTAATATATTCAGAGAAAGTATTTGATGAAGCATAAATCTATTTGTGATTTTAAAATAGCTTTCAAAAAACTAAGAATAGAACTTTCTTAACCTGATAAAGTCTCTATATAAAAAACCTAGAGCAAACCTCATACCTTTACACTAATAAATTATTATATATATGAGAACATATGTGTCACTTTGAGTTGGAAAATGCTTTTAAAATAAGTCTTGAGGGGAACAAAGAGCCAGATAAAAAATTAATGGATTTAACTACATCAAAACTAAAAATGTCTATTCACCGGTGGCCATCATAGACAAAATTCACAGATAGGTCACCAACATGGCAGTGAAATTTTTGATATACGAAACCAATAAGAAATTACTATCTGTGTCATAAAAGAATTCCTGGGAACAAACAGAAAGGAAACCTAATAGAAAAGTGGGCAAAACTAGACAGAGAATTCACAGCAGGAGAAAATAAACCGGCTAACGAGTATTTGAAGAGGTGGTCACCCTCATTATTGATTTGGAAAAAAATGCCAATTAAAACAACAATGCAATACTTCCCACTGATCTACTTGACAAACATCTTAAGGTCAGAGGTTAGGGGTTGGGGATGAAGTGGGAAGACCATGAACCTAAAGTACTGCAGCTGAAAGTGTTATCAGGAACAATGTCTCTGCAGAACAATTGGACTGGTATTTCCTACATGCAGGTATCGTATAACCACCAGGCCACTCCTGGAGGCTGGAAATTGGGGTCCATCTAGATGCCCATCCCTAGGAAACTGGCTGACCAGCACCCAGCTGCAACATAGCACGACAGTACACACACACGGGTGGGAGCAATGTTTGGAAGTTTACTCAGCCGCATGGGTAGAAACAGGGCAGTCAATGAGGAAAGTAAAAAGCCAAAAGAAGTGTACTGCTCAGCCGGGCGTGGTGGCGCACACTTGTAATCCCAGTACTTTGGGAGGCGGAGACCGGAGGATCCGGGTTCGCGGCCAGCCTCAGCTCTCTCTCTCTCCCTGTCT
>PVJS01036259.1:0-20545 GCA_004027185.1 Glis glis
AAAAAAAAAAAAAAAAAGAAAAGAAAAAAAAAAGAGAAAGAATAAGCCGGGCGTGGTGGCACACGCTTGTAATCCCAGTACTTTGGGAAGCGGAGACCGGAGGATCCAGGTTCGTGGCCAGCCTCAGCTGTCTCTCTCTCTCTCTCTCTCTACCTAGTGAGGCCCTCCGCAACTTCGTGAGACCCGGTTTCAAAATAAAGTATAAAAAATAGGGCCGGGGGTGCAGCACAGAGGTAGAACGCCCCTGGGTTCAATCCCCGGTACTGCAAAAAAAAAAGAAAGAAAGAATAAAAAAAAATAGGACTGGGGGTGTAGCTCGGAGGTAGAATGCCCCTGGGTTCAATCCCCAGTAGGGTAAAAAAAAAAAGAAAAGAAAAATTTATGAATAGGGAAAACAAAAACCTAGTGACTGTAATTTCCATCAATAAACCAATACATAAATACATAAAATAAAGGCATGATCCTGAAAATTCAGCTTCTAAAAGGGAACATTCAACACGTAAAAATTAGCTCTGGTCTCCCTCTAAAATCAACATGCCAAGCACAAACTTAAGTACAACCACACATTTTTTACCTCTGAGATTTAAACTCCTTCATGATGTCTAGGAAGTCATTGTAGACCTGAGGCTGACTACCAAACTGTAGCTTCACCTGGTCAAGATAGGACAGTGCATCCTCCACCTGAGGAAGGAATAAATCTCAAAGTTATTAAAAAAACATAAGCCAAAAATTATAAAAAATAAATTATGCCTAAATAAGCTCAAAATAAATGAAAGGATTAAAAATTAATGTGGGTGCTAGCAATAAAATTCAATCATGAAACAAAATCAACTTATAAGTCATAGCATTCTATCAGCTGGGAATCATAAAGTAGAGTGAGTGGGTAACCACTGACTACCTGGAGAGCACACAGAAAAGACACTCCTCTCCCCTCAACAAAGTGAGCACAATCCACGAGGTGACGTATAAACTGAGATCAAAGATGAGTACAAGTTAGCAAAAGTGAAGACCAGGAAAGAAAGTCAAAAGACCTAGCATGGGCAAAATCCCAGACAGAACACCATGCAGTACATTTGGAAAACTGAAAACAGTTTAGCTTTGCTGGAGGATAAGTACTGTTCGGAAGAGTAACAAGAGATGAGAAAGAGCAGGGCGTGGTGGCGCACGCTTGAAATCCCCATACTTAGGAGGCTGAGACCACAGGATCTGGGTTCATGGCCAGCCTCAGCTATTCGGAGGCCGTCCGCAACTTAGTGAGACCCTGTTTCAAAATAAAGAATAAAAAATAGGGCTGGGGGTGTAGCTTGGAGGTAGAATGTCCTTGGGTTCAATCCCCAGTGCCCCCCCAAAAAAAGAGATAAGAAAGGAGAAGCAGGCTCTAGATCCTGAAAGAATTTATAAATCCTGAACAAAAGCAATTTAGATTTTATTATCATCTGCATTTTCATAACCAGTGTTGAGAAAAACTGGCACAAGAGTGGGAGAGATTGAAAGGAGGTAGGAAGACCATTCATGCTGTAAAGATAATTCATGTAAGAACAGTGGCTTGAATTACAGTACTAGCCAAATGAACATAGAAAACTGCACAGATTCAAAAGCTTTTCAGAAGCCGGGCATGGTGGCGCACACCTATAATCCCAGAACTTGGGAGGCTGAGACAGGAGGATTGCAGGTTCCAAGCCAGCCTCAGCAATTTAGCAAGACTCCTGGCAACCTAGCAAGACACTGTTTCAAAATTAAAAATGGGCTGGGGGTATTGCTTGATGTGGAATGCCTCTGGGTCCAATGCCCAGTACAAAGTTATGGGCTGATTTAGAACAACTTAATTTTTACTCAAGAGACATCCAAGGGAAACATCCATTAGCCAGTTCCTATATACTCTGGGAAAAACATTATAAATTATACAAAATATTAGGTTTAGGAAAGTTTTAGAAATAAATCTGATTTGATATAAGTCACACTTTGATATATTATGAAATGGAACATTTATGTTCAAATAAACCATTAAATGGTGCTATAGTTTAAATGTGTTTCCCCAAATTTACATGTAATCACCAATGTGACAGTATTAACTGGGGTCTTTAGGAGATGAGTCATGAGAGCAGAGCTCTCATGAGTAGGTTAGTGACTGAACAGAAGGGTTGGAGGGCACTAGGTATTGATCCTTTTTGCCCTTCTACCTTCTGCCATATGAGGTATTTTAAGGCACCACTTGGAAAGCGAAAATTAGACCCACACCAGATAGTGAACCTGCAGGCACCTTTATCTTGGTTTTTCTAGTCTCCATATCTATCAGAAGTAAATTTTTTATTATTTATAAATTACCCAGTCTCAGGTAGTTTATTAAAGCAGCACTAATAGACTGAGACCAACAGTAGTAATAATTGTCCAAGCCGGGCGTGGTGGCGCACGCTTGTAATCCCAGTACTTGGGAGGCTGAGACCGGAGGATCCGGGTTCACAGCCAGCCTCAGCTACTTAGTGAGGCCCTCAGCAACTTCATGTGACCCGGTTTCAAAATAAAGTATTAAAAAACAATTGTCCAAAAGCTGGGCATCGTGGCGCATGCATGTAATCCCAGTACTTGGGAGACCTGAGACAGGAGGATTGCAGGTTCAAGACCAGCCTCAGCAAGTAGTGAGACTCTCAGCAACCTAGTGAGACCCTGTTTTAAAATAAACATAAAATAGGGCTGGGGATCTAGCTCAGAGGTAGAATGCCACTGGGCTCAATCTCCAGTGCCACAAAAATAAATCAACAAATAACAGTTGTCCGAGCTAGGCACACTGGTATAAATACATAGTTCCAGCTACCAGGGAGGCTGAGGCAAGAGGATCAGGAGAGCCCAGGAGTTCAAGATCAGCCTGGGCAACATAACAAGACCATGCCTCAATTAAAAAAAAAAAAAAGTTGCCCAAATTTCCATGACCGTGGTTAATCAAAGTATTTCAAGTATTATATCACAGGTCTTATACTTGGTCAATCTCTACATGCACGTACGTGCTTGTGTGTGACTTAGGATTGAACCCAGGGGCGCCATTCTACCTCCAAGCTACATCCCCAGCCCATTTTTAATTTTTTGTTTTGAAACAGGGTCTTGCTAGGTTGCTGAGAGTCTTACTACGTTGCTGAGGCTGGCCTCGAATCTGTGATGATCCTGTCTCAGCCTCCCAAGTACTAGGATTACAGGAACCACCACACCTGGCAATTCCTATTGGTCTGATGGTTAGTTTTCCATGCTTTATTTATTTCTTTCTTTACTTATTTATTTGCGGTACTGGGGATTGAACCCAAGGGCATTCTACCTCCAAGCTATACCCCCAGCCCTATTTTTTATTCTTTATTTTGAAATATGGTCTCCCTAAGCTATGGAGGGCCTAACTAAGTAGCTGAGGCTGGTGGTGAACCTGTGATTCTCCTATCTCAGCCTCCCAAGTACTGGGATTACAAGCAGACACCAACACACCCATCTCTTCTATGCTTTATAAATGATAATTTCTGGCCCAGCGTGGTGGCACACACTTGTAATCCCAGTACTTGGGAGGAGGAGACAGGAGGATCCAGGTTCACAGTCTGCCTCAGCTACTTAGTGAGTCCTCCGCAACTTAGACCCTGCTTCAAAATAAAGAATAAAAAGTAGGGCTGGGAGTGGAGCTTGGAGGTAGAATGCCCCGGGTTCCATCCCCAGTACCACAGAAATAAATACATAAATGAATAAACAAACAAATGAGATGCCTACATTTAATAATAGTGAGGAAGTTCTCTAGTTTTTTACAGTCCAACTCTTTATTTAAAAAAAAGTTATTTTGTGTGGTACTGGGGATTGAACCCAGGGCCACCCTATCACTTACCTACCTCCCTAGCCCTTTTTATTTTGAGACAGTATCTCACTAAATTGCCCAGGCAGGCCTCGAACTTGTAATCCTCCTGCCTCAGCCTCCTGAGTAGCTGGGATTACAGGTGTGCACCACCACACCAAGCCAGTCCAACTCTTTTTTTCTGTGTGGTACTGGAAATTGAACCCAGGAACATTCTACCTCCAAGCTACACCCCTGGCCCTTTTTATTTTTTATTTGGAAACAGAGTCTTGCTAGGTTCCTCAGAGTCTCAATATGTTACTGAGGCTGTCCTCAAACCTATGATCCTCCTGTGTCTTAACCTCCCAAGTACTGGGATTACAGACATGTGCCACCACACCTGGTTCAGGCTAGTCTTAACTCCTCTTAGAATGTATACAATTCCAGGAACCACATGTAAAAAAAAAAAAAAAAAAAAAAAAAAGTCGCACCCGAAAGCAGTTACTTAGAAGCTATAGATTTAAGTCAGCAATTGGGGAGCCTCTTAGACTCTGCTGATGAATTTTCCTGGCTCACGTCAACAGGGATTTATTATTAAGGTCCCAAACCTCCTGAAGTTTGCTGTCATGTTGGCAAGAAAAAAGAAGCAACTGTAAAGAGAACTTGCTAAATGTTTGCCACATATCTGTGCTGCTGGCAATTCAACAAATAGCTAATCACACCACGCCTAACTCAAATTATTCAAATCCTTCTTCACCTATCTGCTAAAGACAAAAAAGAAAGAATAAACAATGTTGATGCTTGAAATAACCTAAGGACTGAAATAACCTAAGCAGTTGTATGGAATACTCCCTTATTAGAGAGTATAAATCGTGTATTAAAATTGATTCAAATGCTTGTAAAGGCATTTTAAGACTGACCCCAAAATGGCAAGCAATGTGGGAATAATGAGTTAAATTACACTAAGTCAAGCCAGGTGTGGTGGTGCACGCTTATAATCCCAGTACTTGAGAGGCCAAAACAGGAGGATCACAGGTTCGAAGCCAGCTTCAGCAACTTAGTGAGACCCTGTTTCCAAATAAATAAAATTGGGCTGGGGGTTTAGCTTAGAGGTAGAATGCCTCTGAGTTCAATTCCTAGTACCACACACACAAAAAAAAGTTACACAGAGTCATTGAGAAGCATTTCCCGTCTCATTACAAAGGTAATTTGACAAGTTGTTGTATTTAGGAGTAAAGAGCTTGTAACTAAAAGAACAGATCAGGAAATTCTGAGACTCTATAACCCCAAATCCAAAGTACTTCCTTGTCTCTCTCTCTCTCTTTTTTTTTTTTGGTACTGGGGACTGTACTCAGGGGCATTCTACCTCCAAGCTACACTCCTCCCAGCCCTTTTTTATTTTTTTGTTTTGAAACAAGGTCTAGCTAGGTCGCTGAGAGTCTTGCTAAGTTGCTGAAGCTGGTCTTGAACCTTCAAGCCTCCTCTCTCCACATCCCAAGTATTGGGATTACAGACATGCACCACCATTCCTGGCTCACCCTTGTCTTTATAAAAACAAAGCATAAACCAGGCGTGGTGGCCCATGCTTGTAATCCCAGTACTTGGGAGCCTTGACAGTAGGATCACAGGTTCGAGGACAGCCTCAGCAAGTAGTGAGACTCTCATCAACCTAGCGAGACACTGTTTCAAAACAAAAAAAATAAAATAAAATAGGTCTGCGGATGGACCTCAGAGGTAGAATGACCCTGGGTTCAATCTCCAGTACCACACACAGAAACAAAATAAGGGCTGGGGGTGGAGGTTGGAGGTAGAATGCCCCTGGGCTCAACCCCCAATACCACAATAAACAAACAAACAAACAAACAAACAAACAAAAAAGCAGAGCCCATATACTTATACTCATAACTCCTGTGAGGAAGGTGAGTACAACAGATGCTGTGCTTTGATAGGGATGGTTGAAAATGGTTATAGAAATAAAAACGTTTGCCGGGTGTGGTGACACACATTTGTAATCCCAGTACTTGGGAGACTAAGACAGGAGGATCGCAGGTTCACGGCCAGCCTCAGCTACTTAGTGAGGTCCTCCACAACCTAGTGAGACCCTGTTTCAAAATAAAGAATAAAAAACAGGGCTGGGGGTGCAGCTCAGAGTTAGAGTGCCCCTGGGTTCAATCGCCAGTACCGCAAAAAAAAAGAAAGAAAAATATGTTTTTGTTAGTTTAAGAGTACGTTTATAAGTTTTTTTGGAACATCGAGGTATTACCTGCAGAATATAGTATTAATACAGCATTAAATTACACAAAAACCAAGTTTTAAAAAAATTTCCAGAACTTGATGAAGTCCTATGTTCACAGCAGTACAGTATTTTGCACACAGCCAGCATTCAACAAGTGGACTGGGATAAAAGTATTAAGGAAAACACCAAATTTTCCTCAAAGGGCCCCAATAATTTGCACTCTATTTATGGACTATGCTTTAGTCAACTCTTACTTCACCTTTTCACTTAAAAGAAACACTTTAATCCCAGTACTTGGGATGCTGAGACCAGAAGATCCAGGTTTGCAGCCGGCCTCAGCTATTTAGTGAGGCCCTCCGCAACTTAGCGAGAACCTGTTTCAAAATAAAGAATAAAAAATACGGCTGGGGGTGTAGCTCGGAGGTTCAATCCCCAGTACTGAAAAAAAAAAAAAAGAAACACTTTTACAGCTGCCAGTGTCACCATTCTTGCACTTTGGGGCCATAAGAAAGTAAAATTAAGGTTACTTGAATGGAAGAATTGTGATACCATGACAGATCTGATATGATGTGATAACCAAGAGGGCTGCTAAGTGACTTAAGAAGTCACACAGGTAGTATACAGTGTAGATATTGTGGACAAACGTATGATTCACATCCCACTTTTTTTTTCTTTTCGCAGTACTGGTGATTGAACCCAGAGGCATTCTACCTCCGAGCTACATCTCCAGCCCTATTTTTTATTCTTTATTTTGAAACAGGGTCTCACTAAGTTGCGGAGGGCCTCACTAAGTAGCTGAGGCTGGCCATGAACCTGCGATCCTCCTGTCTCAGCCTCCCAAGTACTGGGACTACAAGCGTGTGCTACCACGCCCGGCTCACATCCTACTGTGGACAGAGGGGCAGTGTGAGATTTCACCACACTACACAAAATGGCAAAGGACTGAAATTTTATGAATTACTTCTGAAATTTTCCATTTAATATTTTCAGACCAGTTTATTGCAGGTAACTAAAACGGTCACAGCTAAGGGAGGACTACTGTACCAGGGAAAACAGAAGGTGGAAATATGTGCTATACATGGGTATGTCCTTCAAGGGTATATTTATAACTGCAAGCAATTTTTTTTTTTTGCGGTACCGGGAATTGAACCCAGGGGCATTCTACCTCTGCGCCACATCCCCAGCCCTATTTTTTATACTTTATTTTGAAACTGGGTCTCACGAAGTTGCGGAGGGCCTCACTAAGTAGAGAGAGAGGAGAGAGAGAGAGAGAGAGAGAGAGAGAGAGAGCTGAGGCTGGCCGCGAACCCGGATCCTCCAGTTTCCGCCTCCCAAAGTACTGGGATTACAAGCGTGTGCCACCACACCCGGCATAACTGCAAGCAATTTGATATAATTAGGCTGTTATGACCAAATGAAGATTTAACATCATTTTGCAGTTTTATATTTCCTACACGATTTTAAATTTTACATAAGTGTAAAATTAGAAAAATTGAAACCTGCTGGGCATGATGGTACACACCTGTAATACCAGCCAGTACTTGGGAGCTAGAGACAGGAAGATCTCAGGTTTGAGGACAGCCTTAGCGACTTAGTGAGGCTATCAGCAACCTAGCAAGATCCTGTTTCAAAACAAAGAATAAAAAAGCGCTGGGGGTGTAGCTCAGAGGTAGAATGCCCCTGGGAGGGAGGGAGGGAAGAAGGAAGGATGGAAGGGTGGAAAGGAGGAAGGAAGGGAGGGAGGGAGGGCGCAAGAGAGGGAGGGAGGGAGGAAGAGAGGGAGGGAGGGAAACCTGGTACACTTGCTGCAACAATCACTCATTCTGAAAACACTCAAGTATACAGAGACAAGGTTAGCTGGGAACACAAGCTTGACTTCTCCACAGATGCTTCATGCATTTCAAAGCACTGAAAATCTTATATTTGATATCTGGGATTGAACCCAGGGGCATTCTACCTCCAAGCTACACCCCAGCCCTATTTTTTATTCTTTATTTTTTGAAACAGGGTCTCACTAAGTTGCAGAGTGCCTCACTAAGTAGCTGAGGCTGGCCGTGAACCCGGATCCTCCGGTCTCAGCCTCACGAGTACTGGGATTACAAGCGTGCGCCACCATGCCCGGCAATAAAAATCTTATATGATACTAAGAACTATGAATTCAAAAGGAAGAATCCAAAACTGGATGTCAAAGTGTATTTTGTATGAAAATAGCCCTTCAATTCTGTCATGTTTGAGTACTATACAGTAACACATTTCACAAACATTTAAGTGTATTCTTCTCTCAATCAGGCACTGGTCCCCAAATGGTAAATAAACAAAGGTTTCAAAGTAAAACTTCTTGTGATTCAACCCCTAGTATCTTGTGTTAGAAGTTTTAACACCATTACTAATAGGCTGAAGATAAGCTTTTTGACCCAAAAAAGGATCTGAATACTACCTTAAGCCTCTGAAATTGCTGCTGTCCCTGCACTGGTGCAACTGGTGGGGCTGGATGGGTATGACTCTGGACCACCTGGCCTCCATGGGGCTGGACAGCTGTTGGGTGATGATGGCTGCTATGAACCGCTGCTATGGTGGGCCCATGACTGCCAGAGCTCTGTTGCACAGCTGAAACCTGTGATGGACAAAATACAGACAAGAAATTTCATGACTTGTCCATTCTTCTCCCAAATGCGTCTAGACAAACAAATGCACAAAGCATACTGCGTATCTCTGCATGCACAAAGATAACTAAAAATAAACCCAATTTCCCACAAAAGGGAATTAGTGAAATAAATTATAGCCCATCTACAAATTAACAATTTTTATAGCAATTAAGCACATTAGGAATAAAAGGAAACTATATGAGTGATTCTACACGCTTTAAGGTGTATCTCACAGGAAGGGCTATCATTCTGAAGTTCTATATTCCAACATGTACATTTTTACAGGTTTTAAGCCAGGCGTGGTGGCGCACGCTTATAATCCCTGTACTTGGGAGGCTGAGACTGGAGGATCTGGTTTTGCAGCCAGCCTCAGCTACTTAGTGAGGCCCTCTGCAACTCAGTAAGACCCTGTTTCAAAATAAAGAATAAAAAATAAGGCTGGGAGTATAGCTCGGAGGTAGAATGGCCCTGGGTTCAATCCCTGGTACCGCAAAAAAAAAAAAAAATTTTTACAGGTTTTAAAATTTTACACATTTTTATAAGACTTAAAGTTAATGAATATTTGAGATGTCTGATTTTACATAAGCATATTACAGTTTTTAGTAGGAATACATGTAACTACCCCTACTAGAGGAAACAGTCATGAACCTGTACAGATAATAAAAGTAATCACCCAAGGAAAACAACTTTTTTTCTGAAGTCCTAACTTAAAGATTTGATTTGTTAGCACTTTTCCAACTGTGGCCACAGTCCCATATGCACACAGTACAGTGCTTCAAAAGGGACTCCTCAGGAAGAGTGGCACCTAAGGAAACAGTTTCCTTCTTCACCTGGTTTTCTTCTTCCATTGTTTCCTTATACTAAATTCCTAGATATGGAATTGTTAGGTTGAAAAGTAACTAAAGAATCTAACCACAGAGCTGGCGGTGTAGCTCAGTGGTAGAGTGCATGCCTGGCACGCATGAAGCCCTGGGATCCATCCCCAGCACCTCAAATAATAGTAATGATAATAAAAACCTAACACATTCTCAAAGGTTATGTCAATTTCTATAACTAGTTCCAACCACACCTTTTCATTTTTAGTTATTTATTTTGTAGTATTGGGGATTGAACCCAGAGACATTCAACATTTTTTTTTTTTTTTGCAGTACTGGGGATTGAACCCAGGGACATTCTACCTCCAAGCTACACCCCCAGCCCTATTTTTTATTCTTTATTATTGAAACAAGGTCTCCCTAAGTTACGGAGGGCCTCACTAAGTAGCTAAGGCTGGCCAGGAACCCGGAACCTCCTGTCTCAGCCTCCCACGTACTGGGATTATAAGCATGCACCACCACACCCGGCTGACATTCTACTTCTGAGCTACACCCTCAGCTCTATTTTATATTATATTTTGAAACAGGGTCTCACTAAGGAGCAAAGGGCCTCACTAAGTTGCTGTGGCTGGTCTTGAACCTGAGATCCTCCTGTCTTTGCCTCCCAAGTACTGGGATTACAGGCGTACACCACCACACCTGGCACAGCCATACCTTTTTTTTTTTTTGTGGTTCTGGGGATTGAACCCAGAGGCATTCTACATCCAAGCTACACCCCCATCCCAATTTTCTTTCTTATTTGGAAACAAGGTCTTGCTAGGTTACTGAGAGCCTCACTAAGTTGCAGAGGCTGGCTTTGAACCTGCGATCCTCCTATCTCAGCCTCCCAAGTACTGGGATTACAAGCGTGCGCTACCACACCCAGCCCATACCTTCTTAAATGTCACTAACAAGTAATGCTATAGAACATCACTCTAGGCCAGCGAAATAAAGTATGGTTCAAGCTGGGCGTGGTGGTACACACTTGTAAATCCCAGTACTTGGGAGACTGAGACCAGAGGACTCGGGTTCACGGCTGGCCTCAGCTACTTAGTGAGGCCCTCCGCAACTTAGTGAGACCCTGTTTCAAAATAAAGAATAAAAAATAGGGCTGGGGGTGTAGCCCGGAGGTAAAATACCCCTGGGTTCAATCCCCAGTAGCGAAAAAAAAAAAAAAGAAAGTATGGTTCAAACTGACCTGAAATGGAATATTATGTATGTAAACTTTAAAAATAATGCAGATAGGACTGGGGGAGTAGCACAGTAGAAGAGCACTTGCCTAACATCAGTGAGGCCCTGGGTTTGATTTTAAGCACTGAAGAAAAAATAAAAAAAGAACGAAAAATTATTTTGGCCTATTTTTATATATGTAAAATAAAAGTGTATTTAGATAGATAGGTAGATACAGATAAGCTTCTATACGTGTGTGAAATTTTGATTACTCAAGAAATAAGTCAGGAAGAAAGTATGAGGGATCAAAAGATAAGGTCGTTTCATATATATCTATATATATATAGATAGATATAGATAGATATAGATATATAGATAGATATATAGATAGATATTTTTATTTTTATTTTTGGCTGGCCCCAAACCTGTGATGCTCTGATCTCATCCTCCTAAGTACTGGGATTACAGGCATGTGCCACCATGCTCGGCTGAAGTACATGGATTTAAATTCTCATGTAGTCAAGCCTATAGTCCAAGCTACTTTGGAGGCTGAGGAAGGAGGATGACTTAAGCCCAGGAGTTTGAGGCCTGCCTAGGCAACACAGTGAGACCCTATCTCAAAAAAATAAAAATTAAAAATTTAAGCCGAGCCGGGTGTGGTGGCGCATGCTTGTAATCCCAGTACTTGGGAAGTGGAGACCAGAGGATCCGGGTTCGTGGCCAGCCTCAGCTACTTAGTGAGGCCCTCCACAACTTCGTGAGACCCTGTTTCAAAATAAAGTATAAAAAAATAGGGCCGGGGGTGTAGCTTGGAGGTAAAACGCCCCTGAGTTCAATCCCTGGTACCACACACACACAAAAAAATTTAAACCGAACCCGGGTGTTGTGGCACATGCTTGTAATCCCAGTACTTGGGAGGCTGAGACAGGAGAATCACAGGTTCACAGTCAGCCTCAGCTACTTAGTGAGGCCCTCTGCAACTTAGTGTGACCCTGTTTCAAAATAAAGAATAAAAAATAGGGCTGGGGGTGGAGCTCGGAGGTGGAATGCCCCTGGGTTCAATCCCCAGTACTGCAAAAAAAAAAAAAAATTTAAGCCAGGTGTGGTGGCACACGCTTGTAATTCCAGTACTTGGGAGGCTGAGACCAGAGGATCCGGATTCGCGGCCAGCCTCAGCTACTTAGTGAGACCCTGTTTCAAAATAACAAATAAAAAAAAATAGGGCCGGGGGTGTCGGAGGTAGAATGCCCCTGGGTTCAATCCCCAGTACCGCAAAAAAAAAGAATAAACTCTGGTGCAAGCTGTAAGCGTCATGAATTGCCACTGTTGAGTAGCACTGTGCTACAAGAAATGCTTAAGATTATTCACAAGCTGGGCATGGTGGCGCACGCTTGTAATTCCAGTACTTGGGAGGCTGAGACAGGAGGATCGCAGGTTTGAGGACAGTCTCAGCAAGTAGTGAGACTCATCAACCTATTGAGACTCTGTTTCAAAATAAGAACAAAATAGGGCTGGGGATGTAGCTCGGAGGTAGAATGCCTTTGAGTTCAATCCCCAGAACCAAACACACACACACACACACACACACACACACACACACACACACACAAAATAATTGTTCACAGCAGGATCTTTGTAATAGCAAAACCTGAAATGGTCCAATGGTCCAACTGTTAGTGGAAGAATAAACTGAACATATTCACATAATTTACAAGAGTGAAAATGATGCAATCACCGCTATACATTAAAATATCAGTAAGTATTAAGAATCGTATCGAGTTTAAGTGAGTCAAAGAAGAAAATACACATTTTCACTTATATAAAAATCCAAACTAGCGCTGGGCGTGGTGGCGCACGCTTGTAATCCCAGTACTTTGGAAGGTGGAGACTGGAGGATCCGGGTTCGCGGCCAGCCTCAGCTCTCTCTCTCTCTCTCCCTTTCTGTCTCTCTCTCTCTCTACTTAGTGAGGCCCTCCACAACTTCGTGAGACCCGGTTTCAAAATAAGTATAAAAAAATAGGGCCGGGGGTGTAGCGCGGAGGTAGAACGCCCCTGGGTTCAATCCCCAGTACCGCAAAAAAAAAAAAAAAAGAAAAAAAAAAAGGAAAAAAAAAATAAAGGATAAAAAATAGGGCCGGGGGTGTAGCTCGGAGGTAGAATGCCTCTGGGTTCAATCCCTGGTACTGCAAAATAAATAAATAAATAAATAAAAATCCAAACTAGCTGGGCATGGTGGCGCACGCTTGTAATCCCAGTACTTGGGAGGTGGAGACCAGAGGATCCGGGTTCACGGCCAGCCTCAGCTAAGTAGCTGACCATTTCAAAAACAAAAAATAAAAAGGGCTGGGGTATATAGCTCATAAGTAGAATGCCCAAGCAGGGTATGGTGGCATATGCTTGCAATCCCAGTACTTGGGAGGCTGAGACCTGAGGATTCAGGTTCACCACCAGCCTCAGCTACTTAGTGAAACCCTCTGCAACTTAGTGAGAACCTGTTTCAAAATAAAGAACAAAAAATAGGGTTGGGGGTATAGCTGGAAAGTAGAATGCCATACGACCAAAAAAAAAAAAGGTAGAATGCCCAGAGTTCAACCCCAAGTATCACCCCCCGCCCAAAAAAAAAGAGCTAGCTCGGAGGTAGAATGTCCCTGGGTTCAATTATCAGTACCAAAAAAAGGTCACGACATGATTTCTTCTTTTTGTTACTTGGGTTTTTTATTTGGTACAGGGGCATTCTACCTCCAAACCACATTTCCAGCCCCATTTTAAATTTTTATTTATTTATTTATTTAATGGTGGTACTGGGGATTGACCCCGGGGCATTCTACCTCTGAGCTATATCCCCGCCCTATTTTTTTATTCTTTATTTTGAAACAGGGTCTCACTAAGTTGTGGAGACCTCACTAAGTATCTGAGGCTGGCCGCAAATCTGCAATCCTCCTGTCTCAGCTTTCCAAGTACTGGTATTACAAATGTGCACCACCATGCTTGGCATAACTTATTTATCTATTTAGTGTGGTACTGGAGAATGAACCCAGGGGCATTCTACCTCCAAGCTACACCCTTGGCCCTATTTTATTTTTCTTTTGAAACAGGGTCTCACTAGGTTGATGAGAGTCTCACTGCTTGCTGAGGCTGTCCTCGAACCTGTGATCCTCCTGTCTCAGCCTTTCAAGTAGTGGAATTACAGATGTGAGCCACCATACCCAGCTGACATGATTTGTGGGGGTGGGTACTGGGGATTGAACCCAGGAGCATTCTACCTGTGAACTATACCCCCAGCCCTATTTTTATTTTATTTTTTCGAAAACAAGGTCTCACTAAGTCTCTGAGGCTGGAATTGAACCTCTAATCCTCCTGTCTCAGTCTCCCAAGCACTGGGATTTACAGGTGTGTGTCACCACACCCAGCTTGACTCTTTTTCTTTTTTTTATTTATTTTTTGGTACTGGGGACTCAACCCAAGGGCATTCTACCTCTGACCTATACCCCACCCCTATTTTTTTATTTTGAAACAGGGTCTTGCTAGGTTGCTGAGTCTCCCTACTTGCTGAAGCTGTCCTTGAACCTGTGATCCTCCTGTCTCACCCTCCCAAGTACTAGGATTACAGGCATGTACACAACACCCAGCTCAGACTCTGTTTATTTTAAAACAGGGTCTCACCAAGTTGCTGAGGCTGTCCTCGAATCTGTGATCCTCCTGTCTCAACCTCCCATGTACTGAGATTATAGGTGTGCATCACCACTTCTAGATCAATAGAAATTTTTTCATTAAATGATATCACTATCCCTTCTCCCTTACTCCTAGTAACTTCCTTAGCTGGCCCCAGCGTACCTGGTAACTGGGTGTCACTGAGTATTGAATTCCAGTAGCTGACTGCATGGTCTCAGAGACAGCTTCATATACAGGGGGTGCGGGGGCAAGCACCCGGTGCTGGTGGGGAAATGCCTCTGTGCTACCAGGGATCCGACGCTGCTGGGCCGCATACACCGGTGACTCCTGGTCATCCAAACGTCGCTTCATTCTGCACTCATGCTCAGGGATGCACTACAAAACCTGCAGAAACCAAAAAGCAATGATATGCAAGTAAATTCTCACTGCAGTATGATGTGCACACCTTAGGACTAGTCACTCAGGTTTGACTCCCAGAACTGATTATCTATTTCACCTTAGAGATGACTACTAGGTAATTCAAGTATACACACTTGTACATGCACACATACCCTACAATGAACAAGTTCTAACTGAAAAAAAATTTAAATAATAGTTTTAATTAATTTGCTACTAAGTTGAAAGATAACCTCCAATTTTAAGACAAACACACCCTTTTCCCCTTTTCTAGTTTGTTCCTCAAATGCTGCCATTCCTAGTATTACTTGCATATTCACATGCTACAAAAATGTTTGTTTCTTCTTAACTCCTCTCAAAACCAAATTCTACAATTAGGGTCCTTTTTTAAAATATCAATTGTTTCAACAACTAAATGCTATCATGGAAAGAACACTGGGCCAGGAGTAAGGACAAAGGTTCTACATTTGTCAAATTAAGAGGGTATGAACATTTCAACAGGTCCCTATTTTTTTGAGATTTTCAGTTTCTTCAAACAGAAAACAAGTTGGAAGAGATCACTTCTAAGTTTTCTTTTGGCTCTAACGTTCTTTAACATAAGAGATTTCTTTTGCTTAATAATACCTTTGTAGGAGCATTTTCCTTCCAGCAGGACACAAAAGTCTAATAGCACATTGCCTAGGAATCCACTTGGGTCTTTTCAGAGGTTTTCTAATATTAGTATCACTAAGGAAGAATAGTCCAAGACAAGTATGGTGGCACACATCTGTAATCCAAGCTACTTAGGAGGCTGAGGCAGAAAGGTTGCAAGTTCCAGGCCAGCCTGGACAATTTAGAGAATGCTATCTCAAAATAAATAAATAAGGTTGGTAGAGCACCCCTGGGTTCAATCCCCAGTACACACACACACACACACACACACGAAAGAAAAGACCCAGCTATCCAAAGACAAAATGAGACCAAGCCTCACCACTTATCTAGTCACAGAAACTCATATCACATCTGTGGTAAGAAAACAAAATTATAGCTGGGTGTGGTGGCGCACACTTGTAATTCCAGTACTTGGGAGGTTGAGACCAGAGGATCCAGGTTCGCGGCCAGCCTCAGCTACTTAGTGAGGCCCTCTGCAGCTTAGTGAGACCCTGTTTCAAAATAAAGAATAAAAAATAGGGCCGGGGATGTAGCTCAGAGATAGAATGCCACTGGGTTCAACCTCCAGTACTGCAAAAAAAAAGAAAACAAAAATTATAATAGTGGGAAATTTAGCAAGCTACACCCCTCATCTGAAGAGTAGGTTTTATTTTGTGTGTGTGTGTGGTACTGGGGACTGAACTCAGGGGCATTCTACCTCCGAGCTACACCCCAGTCTGTTTATTTTTTGTTTTGCAACAGGGTCTCGCTAGGTTGCTGAGAGTCTCACTACTTGCTGAGGCTGGTCTTGAACCTGTGATCCTCCTGTCTCAGCCTCCCAAGTACTGGAATTACTGGCACGCGCCACCTTGCCCAGCTGAAGTATGGCACTTTTGGTAAATGTAAAAGAAAAAAAAGGCTTTTACCCAATTTCCAGTTCCACCTATTTCTCTTTTCTTCATTCCTGGGAGCACACAGCTCTGAAAGGGAAGCAGTCCTCACAAGGACTCCAGAAGGCAGCTTTACCTCTTCTTTGTCCTCATCATAACCTTCGATCTTCAACCCTAAAATAGTATCTCAAGTTTTTTTTTGTGTGTGGTATTGGGGATGGAACCCAGGGGCATTCTACCTCCGAGCTACACCTCCAGCCCTATTTTATTCTTTTATTTTGAAACAGGGTCTCACTAAGTTACAGAGGGCCTCACTAAGTTGCTGAGGTTGGAAGCGAACCTGCGATCCTCGCGTCTCAGCCTCCCAAGTACTGGTATTACAAGCATGGGCAACCAGGCCCGGTTTCTCAAGTTTTTCTCACAACTCACAAACCTAAGTTAGACCAACACACAGCAGCACAAGATCAACATACAGATCATATAATCTGCAAGTCAGTCTTTTTTTTGGGGGGGGTACTAAGGACTGAATGCAGGGGGATTCTATCTTTGAGCTAAACCCCAAGCTCTATTTTTTTTTCCTTTTTTTTTTTTTTTGCAGTACTGAGGATTGAACCCAGGGGCATTCTACCTCCAAGCTACACCCCCAGCTCTATTCTTAAGTCTCTATTTTGAAGTAGGGTCTCACTAACTCGCAGAGGGCCTCACTATGTAGGTGAGACTTGCCGCAAAACTGCAATCCTCTGGTCTCTGCCTCCCAAGTACTGGGATTATAAGCATGTGCCACCACGCCTCGTTTTATTTTTTTATTTTGAAACAGGGTCTCACTAAGTTGCTGAGGGCCTCGTAAATTGTTGAGGCTGGCTTTGAACCTGCCATCCTCCTGACTCAGCCTCTCAAGTACTGGAATTACAGGCATGTGCCACCATACCTGTCCATTTTTTGGTTCTTTAGAATGATTTTTTCCCAGTTAGAATGTCAATCCTACACCTGAGAAGAACTGGAATATTAAAAACCTGAGAAAGAATATAGTAATAGTTAACATATATTGAATGCCCAGAACCCCACATAATTTACAAATATTAAACTAACTTAACCTTCTCAACAACCCTATCAGCAAAGTGGTAAATCTGAACTGTCCAAAATTGCACAGCTATTATGAGGCAAAACTGGGACATAAACCCAGGAAATCTGCCTCCAGAGACTTTTTTTTTCTTCAATTGGTGGTACTGGGGATTGAATCCAGGGGCATTCTATTTCCTAGTTACACCCCAGCCCTTTTATTTTTTTGTTTGGAAACAGTTTTGCTAGGTTGCTTGGCGTATATGTTGCTGGAGCTCTCCTCAACCCTGTCATCTTCCTGTCTCAGCTTCCCAAGTACTGGAATTATAGGTGTGTGTCACCATGCTTGGCTAGAGCCTAACCACCTCACAGAAAATTAAGAGTCTCTTTACTTACCTAAGGCACGCATGCAGTTAGCAACTTCAGCTTTCTTTTTTTTTTTTTTGCGGTATTGGGGATTGAACCCAGGGGCATTCTATCTCCAAGCTACACCCCCCAGGCCTATTTTTTATTCTTTATTTTGAAACAGGGTCTCACTAAGTTGCAGAGGGCCTCACTAAGTAACTGAGGCTGGCCGCGAACCTGGATCCTCCGGTCACAGCCTCCCAAGCATTGGGATTACAAGTGTGCGCCACCACGCCCAGCTATCTTCAGCTTTCTTTAACCTATCACACTCTTAGCTAATTCATCCTTTCTGCAGCCTAAATCTAGTACAGGAGGAATCCTCTAGCAGCATTCATTCATTCAATTAGGAAATGCTTAGTGAGTAGATATGAAGGTGGCAGATGATATTGGCCCTTGCCCTCCAACAGCTAAAAAAATTAACTAGGAAGACCATATATAGCCTCACTAGTAATCAAAGAAATGTAAAGTTAAAAGTATATTTACCACAAAGCAACAGGCAAAAATTAAGAGAAAATGATGATAGTCAGTGTGGATGGGAGTATAGGGAAACACTGTTGGTGAAGTTTTAATTGATGTCACCTATTTGGTTGACAACTTATAGGCATCTATGAGAACTTAAATTTATGCATACCATCTAATGTAATAATTCCACTTTTAGGTCTTTATCCTAAATAAATGCAAAGTAGATATTTACAAGATAAATATGAAAATCTATTTCTATCAATAGCTAAATTAAGAGCCGGGCATGACGGCACACGATTGTAATCCCACTACTTGGGAGGCTGAGACAGGAGGTTGGCAGGTTCACAGCCAGCCTCCGCAACTTGTGAGGCCCTCCGCAACTTAGTGAGACTCTGTTTCAAAAAAAACTAAAGAATAAAATAGGAATGGGGGTATAGCTCAAAGGTAGAATGCCCTTGGCTTCCATCCCCAGTACCGCAAAAAAAAAAAAAAAGCTAAATTAACCTAATACAAGAGTAATATTGAGAACTACACAGTAGTTACCAAGATCAGGGTTCATGTACAATGACATACCAAGAACAGCAAGCCAGCCAGGTGTGGTGCACACGCCTGCAATCCTAGTACTTGGGAGGCTGAGACAGGAGGATTGCAGGTTCAAGGTAGTATTTTCAAATATACAGCAAAGTTTATAGATTTTTTTTGCTATACTGGAGCTAGAATCCAGGGGCACTCTACCACTGAGCTACATCCCCATCCCTTTTTGAGAGAGGGTCTTAGTAAGTTCCCCAGGATGGCCTCAAACTTGTAATCCTCTTGCCTCAGACTCCTCAGTCACTGGGATTATAGGTGTGTGCCATACCACCTGGCTGAAAATGCTCTTAATAAAATCTTGGGCGGAAATGCTAACAAGTCAAACCAATTCATGAGCAGTGTAAGTACTACAAATTTAGAAAGGGGCAGAGATGTGTATATTGGGGAAGATTCTACAAAAATAAGTATTCAATTACATATTTGAAATTAGAGATGAATTGGGACACAGCATGAAATTAAAATATTACAGTAATTTTAAACTTACAGACAATAAACAGCTATTTACACTTTGTCACTTCATTCATCCCACAAATAATTAGCAAGTGCCTACTAATTGCCAGGCACTGTGCTTATTGTTAGGGCTTCAGGAATGAACAGGGAATTTCCTGCCACCAAACAACCAAGTCGTCCATACAACACTACTATCAGTTGTTGCACTCCTCAAAACAATCCTGTCAGATAAGCAGACCTGGAACCTTACCCTACATAGTCAGGAAACTGATTAAGGTCATATATCTGTGTGTGTCTGTCTGTCTCTCTCCCCCTCTTTGGAATATATGACCAATCTGTAGTAGAAAAACTGGATTGAAAGTTGGGCGTGGTGGTGCACGCTTATAATCCCAGTACTTGGGAGGAGGATCCCAGTTCACGGCCAGCCTCAGCTACTTAGTGAGGCCCTCCGCAACTTCGTGAGACCCGGTTTCAAAATAAAGTATAAAAAAAATAGTGCTGGGGGTGTAGCTCAGATGTAGAACGCCCTTGGGTTCAATCCCCAGTACCGTGCAAAAAAAAAAAAAAACTGGATTGAAGACAGGCGTGCACCACCACCCTCCCTGTTCTTGGGAGGGTGAGACAGGAGGATCACAGGTTCACAGCCAGTCTCAGATACTTACTGAGGCCCTCTGCAACTTAGTGAGACCCTGTTTCAAAATAAAGAATAAAGCCGGGCGTGGTGGCGCATGCTTGTAATCCCAGTACTTTGGGAGGCGGAGACCGGAGGATCCGGGTTCTCAGCCAGCCTCAGCTCTCTCTCTCACTCTCTCCCTCTCTCTACTTAGGCCCTCCACAACTTCATGAGACCTGGTTTCAAAATAAAGTATAAAAAAAAAAAATAGGGCGGGGGTGTAGCACGGAGGTAGAACGCCCCTGGGTTCAATCCCTGGTACCGCAAAAAAATAAATAAAAAAATAAAGAATAAAAATAGGGCTGGGGGTGTAGCCCGGAGGTAGAATGCCCCTGGGTTCAATCCCCAGTATCGCAAAAATAAATAAATAAAAAAAAACAAAGGGCCGGGCGTGGTGGCGCACGCTTGTAATCCCAGTACTTTGGGAGGCGGAGACCGGAGGATCCGAGTTCGCGGCCAACCTCATCGCGCATGTGCGGGCGCGCGTGATTTATCTCTCCTCTCTCTCTCTTTCTCCCTCTCTTTCTCCCTCTCTCTCTCTCTCTCTCCCTGTCCCTCTCTCTCTCTCTCTCCCCCTAGTGAGGCCCTCTGCAACTTCGTGAGACCCGGTTTCAAA
>PVJS01036260.1:0-20542 GCA_004027185.1 Glis glis
GGGTGCGGCCGGGTGGCGGCGGGACCCGGCGTCCTTCCCGAGTGCGGCGCCCGGGCGGCCCGGAGCCCTGCCTGCAGCTCGGCCGCAGCCCGGTGTCCCCGACTGTGCGGTGGCGGCGGAGGGTCGCGGAGCCCCCGACTCGAGTGCGGGCTGGGGCGGGAGGAGCCGTGGCGTGTAGGGGCCTGATCCCTGTTTTGTTTTGTTTTGTTTTTGTGGTACTGGGGATGGAACCAAGGTGCGCATTCTACCTTCGAGCTACACCCCCAGCCCTATTTTATTCTTTTTTACTTTTATTATTTTATTTTTTTGTGGTACTGGGAATTGAACCTCTGAGCTCCTCTCCCCGACCGATTTTTTTATTTCTTCTTTGGAAACAAGGTCTCACTAGGTTGCTGGGAGCCTCACTAAATTGCTGAGGCTGTCCTCGCTCCTGCAGTCCTCCTGTCTCAGCCTCCCAAGTACTAGGATTACTAGCGTGCGCCACCACCCTGGGCTTATTCTTTTTTGTTTTGAAACAGGGCCTCCCTATCTTGTAGAGGGCCTCACTAAGTTGCTGAGGTTGGCTGCGAACTTGCAGTACTCCTGTCTCAGCCTTCCAAGTACTGGGATTACAGGCATGTGTCAACACGCCCCCCCCCCCTTTTTAATTGGTACTGGGGATTGAATCCAGTTCTACCTTCGACCCTGGCCCCATTTTATTTTTTATTTCCAAACAGGGTCTCGCTAAGCAGCTGAGGATGGCCTGGAACCTGCGATCCTCTCTGTCCCAGCCTCCCAAGTGTTAGAAATAAATTTTCATGGTGTCAAAAAAAAGGCACGAACTTGAAAATTGCTTGGCAAGGCGATTTTACTTTTTTGCAAAAAAGGGTGCTCCCAGGTATTTGAGAGCACACCTGACAAAGAACCCAGTAGGTCTTATATCCATGATGTAAAGCTCCTGCACTGAACTATTGGTGGGAGTTACAGCTTCACATTCTTCCCTGTCAGCAGTCTCTTAAGAGATGCTAATTTTGTGAGTAATAAAAGTCCGGTTTAATTTAAGCAACTCCTTTGACAATAAAGATACAATTATATTCTCACAATTCCCCCCTCTTTTATTATACTTTATTACTCTTCAAATTCTATTAACATACGACTCTTGCTCTCCAAGGTGTTTGACAAGAGATTATTTTCGTAATCTATGGAGAATTGTTTGGTTAGAACTGTCTCTGTCTGTCTCAGGACTAGGGCCTTACCACAGAGGATTATACCGCAGCCTACTAGGATCATTATTCCAAACACTATAATAAGAAATATTATGACCAGAGTCATTATTTCTCCTTGTTTTCCAAACCATGTCCATTAGGCTGGGGAAAGGATTGTCTATCCTTGAACTTTTTGCTAGTTCAGCACTAATGCAGTCAAACCTCGCAGGGCTTCAGTTATAGCAGTATCTGGTGCCGAATTGTTTGGGATACAGATGTAACATCGGTCCCTTTTTATGGCACATAACTTTTCCTTTTTTGTTTCTAAGATCATATCTAAGGCTAGTCTATTATTCCCCAGATTATTTTGTTAGTAGCATCTAACTGTGTAGCTATTTCCTTAATGGCCCCTAGGGTATAGTTGACAAACCTCTGTTGATTGTAATATATATCTTTCATCCAATCTACCTTTTTATTAATAGTGGACCACCAAAATAATATTGGCGTAAGCCATGTAGCTATCTGGTTTTTAGCCTTAAGTTCGATGGGACCACCCTTTGAAATCCTGATCGAGTCAACATATATGCGAAGGTCTGATGACCCACTAGAGGGTTGAGGGATATCCCTATTGGCCTTAAATTGGGCCTTAAGGGCCTTACTTGGGGTTTGAAATGCCAAGGTGAAAGGGATTGCCAGTTGTACTAGAGTTCAAGTTCCACTCCAATTGGCGGGTAAGGTCTCAAGTAATGGGTCCTCCACAGTACCACCAGACGTTTGCTCGGCACCCGCTAATATGGACTGATTATCTAGCCAGTAGCATTGCCCCAAAACATTGCCTGTCCCTCCCACCTTGAGAGGCATAAGGTATAGTTAGTATTTGGGACTGCAGGCTTGACAGTTTCAGGGGGCTCTTGCTTTGGACCCTGAGTCACTGGGAACAGAAGAGATGGGGTCTTACAAGACTCGTTGCCCCATGGTAGATTGTCCTGAAAGAGGACATCATACATCTCATGCCCGTTGGGTCTGAGGTCCATCCAAGTGGAAATGGTACCACTTGAGCCTCCAGCCTGCCTGCCCCACAAGTGTAACAGTCATTTTTGTTTAAGGTGCTAGTGGAATTTCTAATCCATTTTGACCAGGCATTTGTTTCCCTATATCCTGTATTAACTTCTATCATCTGGCATAAATCCTTTATTTTTACTATAGTGGCCTAGGTTGAGGGGTTAACATTAGCAGCTGAGGTTGCATTATTAACTGGTCTAACAGCAAGCCTCCCCATGGGATTTTTCCTGACATATCTGCCTGGAGACCAAACCAGCGTTTCATGGAAAGGATTGACTATTCTGGCTTGTGAGTTAACAAGAGTGGATTATTCTGTAAGTTAGCACAGGTGTCAAGGGAAACCCCTCTGGGCCTAGTTATTTTTTTTAAAGCCCCTCAGAATTGGAGAAGCTCTATATGTGGGGCTGTCCACCCTCCATATAGGGTGGTCCCCCAGGACTTGTCTCAACTAGAGCGAGGGACTTGCTTTGGATTATTTTGCTTTATCACCCAGATTGATTCTGGGTAGAGATATAGGACTTGACAGGTGTTAAGCCTTATAATTAGGGTGTTTTCTCCTATAGTTACATTAATAGTTAATTAGGCTGAATAAGGACTACTCCATACCTGGAAGCTTAACAGAACCAAAAACCAGCATGAACTTAAGAGTCTTTTTACAGTTAACATGAGAGGGTCTGGGTGTTGAGTGATGGTCCATTGTCCTTTCTGAATATGAGGTGGGGCCACTTTAACCCGCATTTAATGAGTCCGACCTGAGTTGTGAGCAGCACCAGACATGGTCCTTCCCAGGCTAGCTTGAGCTTGTCTTCCTTCCAAGTTTTTATTAGAATGCTGTTACATGGTTGATGAGCGTGCGCTGGAAATTCAAGAGGTGGGGTTTGGGCAACAATCCTTGTAGCCTAAGAGAGGGCAAAGAAGAGGAGAGACCCGACACATAATTTCTGAGAAATTGATCTTTCGTCTCCATGGTTTGTATGTCTGAACCCGGACCCAAGTAAGGGAGCCCATAGATTTTATATGGCGACGGGCCAGTATCCTTACGGGGAGCAGTTCTAATCCTAAAGAGGGCAATTGGGAGAAATTTTGTCCATGGGAGTCTGGTTTCTAAGAGCAACTTAGTTATTTGTTTTTTTAGGGTCTGGTTCATTCTTTCTACTTTATCAGGATGGGGGATGCCAGGGTGTGTGATATTCCCATTCAATTCCCAGAACCTTTACCAGACCCCTAACAATAGCAGCAGTGAAATGACTTCCATTATCTGAATCTATGTTTTCAACTAATCCAAAGCGGGGAATTATGGCTTCTTTTTTTTCTGCGGTACCAGGGATTGAACCCAAGGGCATTTTACCTCCAAGCTACACCCCCAGCCCTATTTTTTATACTTTATTTTGAAACCGGTCTCACGAAGTTGCAGAGGGCCTCACTAAGTAGCTGAGGCTGGCCGTGAACCCGGATCCTCCGGTCTCCGCCTCCCAAGTACTGCGATTACAAGCATGCGCCACCATGCCCGGCTCGGGAATTATGGCTTCTAGTAATACCTTAATAGCATTGTTGGCCGTGGCACTCAGAAGTGGGACCACCTCAACCCAGTTGGTAAGGTGATCAACTATTACCAGAAGGTAGTTAAGTCGCTCCAGCTTTGGCAATTCTGTGTAGTCTGCCTGGATACTTTGGAAAGGCCTGATTTCAGGTTTTCTCCTGCCTGCTGATTTTCTCCTTATAGCTTGCTTATTTATTTACCTTTCTACAGGTAGTGCAGCCTTATTTACATGCTTAGTTATGGTATAAATGCCCATGCATCCATAGCCCCTGCCATCTGGTAGCAACCATTTTCCGTTAGGAATCTTTGAGGATCCCAATTTGATCAGTCATTCCTCCTCTTGGGGAGTGAACACTGGGGTAGCAGGAGGGGAAGGGATGACGGGTAAGATGGAGAATTGGGGCCTCTGGTTGCAAGGCTGCTTCCTTAGCAACTGTGTCTGACAATCTATTTCCCTGAGTTTCTGTCGAGTAACCTTGTTGATGCCCAGGAACATGTACTATACCTATTTCTTCAGGTAACATTAAGCTGACTAATTACCTGGGTAATTAACTCCTGTATAAGATCCTGTTCCTTACTTTTTTTTTTGGCGGTACTGGGAATTGAACCCAGGGGCATTCTACCTCCAAGCTACATCCCCAGCTCTATTTTTTTTATTTTTATTTATTTATTTATTTATTGCCGGTTCCGGGGATTGAACCCAGGGGCATTCTACCTCCAGGCTATACCCCCAGCCCTATTTTTTATTCTTTATCTTGAAACAGGGTCTCACGAAGTTGCGGAGGGCCTCACTAAGTAGCTGAGGCTAGCCGCGAACCCGGATCCTCTGGTCTCAGCCTCCCGAGTACTGGGATTACAAGCGTGTGCCACCACGCCTGGCTTATTCTTTATTTGAAACAGGGTCTCACTAAGTTGCAGAGGACCTCATTAAATAGCTGAGGCAGGCCACGAACCTGCGATCCTCCTGACTCAGCCTCCCAAGTATTGGGATTACAAGCGTGCGCCACCACGCCTGTCTCCGTCCCTTACTATTGATAAGACCTCTTTCAGCGCAAATCTTTCCAAAGGTATGCACTACTCCAAAAGCATATTTTGAGTCTGTGTAGGTGGCTCACTCCTTCCCTTTCTGTTGCTTTAAAGCTTGGTTTAGAGCAAATAATTCACAGGTCTGGGCTGACCACCCATTGTGAAGTCTTCTCACCTCTATGACAGTGAATTGCTTTCCATCTATGACTGAGTATCCATTATGTCTCTTTCCCTTGAGTATTCTAGAGGAGCCATCTACAAAGAGTCTAGCACCCATGGAGAAAGGGGTCTCCCTGAGATCAGGTGTGACTTTGGTCTGGTAATCTATGAGATCCAGACAATGATGCCCCAAGGGTTCTTGGAATCTATGTCCTATTAAAAATGCAGCCGTGTTAAGGCTGTTATTGGTAGTGAGGGTCAGATCATCTTTTTTAATAGGATTGGCTCATATATGAGTATTGGGGAATCTGTCAGCCATCTAACCACCCTGATTTAGATTGCTCTAACCTGATGTGGAGTACTCACAACTAAAGTTTCACCAAAGGTCAGTTTTCTACCTTCTCTGGAGTAGGGCTGTGGCTGCTACCAATTGAATGCATTCAGGCCAGCCTCTGGTAACGGGGTCCAAGAGCTTGGATAAATAGGCCATAGGCCATGGCTGCCTCTTCCTCCCATGCTCCTGGGTTAACACCCCTAATGCAGTACCTTTATCTACATTAACATAGAAGTGGAAGGGTTTTTCTAGGGATGGCAAGGCTAATACTGGGGCAGTGATCAAGCCTGTTGGAGAAGCTCGACCAGAGGCTTCCAGAGGAGGGAGCTAGGTTCTTCACCTAGGAGTTTAAGATATAATTCCTTAGTTTTGAGGGCATATGAATCAGTCCATAATCTACAGTACCCGACAAGCCCTAAAAATTTCCTTCTTGATACCCAGAAGGGGCATGCTAATAATCCCGGAGACCCTCTCTGGACCCAACCTCTGTTTTCCCTCGCTGATTAGATGCTCTAAATATTTTACTTCCTTTTCTACAAATTGCAAATTTGGTCTTTGAAACCCTCAGGCCGTGTTGTCCCACAAAGTTTAGTAAGTCTGTTGTGGTGTCTGTAACCTTTCCTTTATCTGTTCCAGAGAGGAGTAGATCATCCACATATTGGGTCAGTCCAATTTGAGGAGCCTCAAATTCCTCTAGCACTTTTTCTAGAACTTGTCTAAACAAGTTGGGTGACTCTGTGAACCCTTGTGGCAAGACAGTCCAGTGATATTCCTGCTTCCTCCCAGTCCCAGTGTCCTCCTACTCAAAGGCAGAGATACCTCTCCTTTCCTTAGCTAGAGGATAGGCCATCCAGGAGTAGGCCTTCTATGATGGGTTGTAACCCTATTCTTCTTTCAAGGGATATTGGGTATTGCTTTCTCCTAACGAGTTCCCCTTCCCTTTTTAGTTCAATCTGAATGGGAGAAATCTTAAGCCCCCCTCAATTTCCTTCCTTGATCCAGGCGACAGTGTGTATCCTCTCCTCTTCCAGGGCGGATAGAAGATTGAGTGAAACCTGAATCCTTCGATGATCTACTTTTAATCCAATTATTAAATAATCCAATTATTAGGTCTTGGCCCAAAAGATTAGTTTCTGCCTTGAGTACAAAAAGGAATTCTGCCTGGGATAGTCTGGTCTGATACTCAACCTGTGTTTCCTCAAAAGTAGGTATTTTAAATCCTTCTCCCTTCACCCCTGAAACCATTAAGGAGAGGGAGTGATTGGCAGGAGAGGATCTGGCTGATCCAGAATCAACCAGGAATATTAATCCTTCCCTTTCAAATCCCACCTGCAGATTTATCAAGGACTCTTGGTAGGATGCATTTCTTAAAAGAGCCCCTGACTTCCCTAGTCCTCCTTGAGGGTCATAAGGGGTATAATACTTTCTTCCTTCTTTAGGTCCAGGCATTCCTTTTTAAAATGGCCCTCCTTTCTGCACCTGTAACATTTATTTTTTTCCTTTCCATTTAGATGGTCCATGAGTCTCTCCTCCCTTTAGGGGTCCCTAGGTTGAGGATCTTTGTCTCCAATTTGGAGCCAGTTTTCCCCTGGACTACTTGTTCTATAGTGGAGACCATTATTTTAGCTTTTTGCTTTTGTTTCTCTTCATCCCTCCTTACAGATACCCTCAGAGCTTCCCTTAATAATTCCTCTAGGGTTTGGTTTTCCCAGTTTTCTAATTTCTGTGCATTCCTTGTCCTAGAGGGTCCTCTGGGTTTAATGCAGAATGTTTCCACATTTCATCCCTCATCTGTTAAAAATCAGCTGTCCCCTCCTCCTTTCCCTGCTGTACATCAAAGGCCTTAGTCATGTTCTGGGACTGAGGTACGGATTCTCTAATCCCCTTAATTATTAGTTCCCAAAGGTCCTTGATACAACTTTTATATTCTGGGTTGTTGTTATTCCATGGGGGCTCCTGATTGGGAAACTTAACCTCAGCAGCTAGGACGTCAGGGCCTGGCAGGTGGTCTCATTCCCATGTGGCCATGGCTGCCAGTCTAATGGCTGCTCTCTCCTCTCCAGTAAAGAGAATGCCCAAAATGGACATTAGTTCAGTACACATGTAAATGTGGGGCCCTAGAAATTGATCTAGCTGGTCTGCGACCTTGTGGGGGTTCTCTAAGATGCTTGAGTTCCTTTCTAAGATGTTTGAGTTCTTTTCTTAGAGCTCTAACCGTGGAACGAGTTAGGGGGGCATTTACAAAACCAATAGCCCCTCCACCCAGAGGTACTTCCCTAAGTGGGTAAAAAGCTTGGGGCTGTTCCTTTTTAGAAGGAATAGGGAAATTTTGGACATCCTGTTTACATTGTTGCTCTTCTCAGTTGGGGAAGAGAGGTATATAATGAAGGGAGGACTCTGAAGTCACTGCAGTCGACTCAGATTCCCTCCCTTCTCCCCCTTCATCCTCAATGGCTTGAGGTGGGTCAGTCTCTTCATTCCCTGAATTACAGGAAGGAGGTAAACTGTCAAGGGGATCCCAATTGCCATTTTTGCCCTTGTTTTTGTTCATTTCTGCCTTCATAGGGAACAAGATTACAGGTCCTTTCCTCTAGCAGAGCAGATAATCTGTCTCTTCCTGGGTAGTAGGACTTTTATCATTGACATATTCAATTAACAATTGGCAAACCCAATCCTCACTGGAACCAAATTTTGGCCAGAATATCGATGGTTTGAGGATGGGTTCTTGTGTCCAGATGAAACATCAGTGTTTTATCATTTGGTTTCTTTTTTGCTGCGATGTCTTCTCAATATTGGAGCATATGCCCCAATGGACTATCTCAAGGAATTTTGTCTAATGCTTCTCCCTCCTTGGGCACCTTCTCACTGGATGAAGAATGTTGAGGGCCGAGACCTATCTTAGAAGCACACTGAGATTATCATCTTGGACCAGCCCAGTTTAGATACATGGTATTTGGCTGGGTGGGATCTGTCTGCAAACGGACACATTCCAAGGGACCTGGTGTAATCTTCAAGGTGCTAATGGTCAATCCCTCCTTCCCCTAGGCTTGTCACATAATAGCTGACCCCTGTTTGATTAATCCTTACTGAAACCTGAGATAATTGCTGATCTCTGTTTGATTAACTTTTACTGCTACCTGTGATAATTGTTGATTCCTGGGTTTGATTAACTTTTATGATGCCTTGTCTAAAGTGTCTATAAAAGCAAGGTGCTGGCTACAGATGGATGGGAGAATTTGCCATTTCTATCTCCTCCCCGACCCCCCGATTATTAAATGTAACTATTTTGCAAATTACTATATCAGACTTCGTGTTGTTTCGTGCGAGAAGACCATTGTTAGGAAGCTGCTTGATGCAGCGACCGCCTGTGGCAGGAACCATAGGCTTCAGGAAGCTGTCTGGGCAGCGACCGTCTGTGGCTGGGGACCATAGACTGTTTTGTCAGGAAGCTGCTTGGTGCAGCGACTGTCTGTGGCTGGGACCACAGGCTGTTTTGTCAGGAAGCTGCTTGGTGCAGCAACCTTCCGTGGCAGGAACCACGGAGTAGATCATCCACCGGAGTTACCGCAATAGAAGAAGTCTTATTTCCCATCTTGGCTTGTCTAGTTGTGTAACTGCAACTAGATACTTGGCTGAGACCTAGTCTCCCCCTGCTGGAGGTTTCTAGTATTCCTCCCCAGATGCGCTTTGTCTTTCTCTGTTCTTCCTCGTGGGCAATGTATTCATGGTAGGCACTTCTTAGCTTTGGCGGCGGGCCAGTTAAAACCCCTAGCAGGCTCCTTCAGAGAGGAGGCCTTATGCTGTATTAACTGCTAACGGTATAACAGAATGGCAGATCCAGACACCACACCTGCTGTCTCATTCAAATACACAGCGTTTACTTCCCATCTCAGCCTTCCTGGTTGTGTAACTGCAACTAGATGCTTGATTGAGATCGTTTCCCCCTGCTGGTGTTTCTAGTATTCCACTCCCGATGTGCTTCGTCTTTCTGTGTCTCCATCGCAGGAAATATATCCATGGTAGGCACTTCTTGGCGGGCCAGTTAAAACCCCTAGCAGGCTCCTCTGGAGAGGATGCCTTATGCCCTATGAAGCACCAAGGATGTAACAGAGCAGCAGATCCAGACTCCACACTCGCTCATTCAAGTGCACGCAGCGCGAGCTCTGGGGTGCCCCACCCATCCAGGTGTTACTTGCTTCTCCCTGAAGCGTTCATACCTGGGTCCACATGCGAAATTTCTGGTCTCCACAGAATCTGTTAAGGGCCCCTTCGCGTTGCCTCACAATTTTCCTCTGAAGGTCTGTCGCCTACTCCAGAGATTGTGGGTCCCATTTCATTCAAGGTTACTGCAGTAAGGCAGTAGGACCCATCTCCCTTAAGAAGAAGAAGGGATCCTCACCACCCTGGAGGGGCGCTGTGTCCTGTGTTGGGTGCTGATTAGTTAGAAATAAATTTCCATGGCGTCAAAAAAAGGCACGTGTTCGAAAATTGCTTGGCAAGGCAGTTTTACTTTTTTGCAAAAAAAAGGGTGCTCCCAGGAATGTGAAAGCACACCTGACAAAGAACCAGGTGGGTCTTATATTCCTGACGCAAAGCTCCTGTGCTGAACTCCTATTGGTGGGAGTTACAGCTTCACATTCTTCTCAGACAGCTACAGGGGAATACAGGAGAGGTAGACACCTAAAATCTCTTAAGATATACTAATTTTGCAAAGGAATGTAAGTCTCTACCAGGTTACAAAATGGCGGTTTAAGTTAAGCTACTCCATTGACAGAAAAAATACAATTATATTCTCACACAAGTACTGAGATTACAAGCGTGTGCCACCACACCCAGCTGTCTACTGAGTTTTTTTGTGCTATTTTGTTGTCAGTGCCAACAGCAGAACCACACCTCTGCAAGTGAGCATAGCAGCTTGCACCAGAAGCTGGATGTCCAGACATTGACCACCTCCCCTGTCTGCCTTTTCTTGCTCGGACTTGCCAACCTGCTCTCCTGCCTGATGGCCAGCATGCACTCTCACCTCTACTTGACTGGGCGAGTGGGTCTTGTCTTGTGACCTTTGCTGCTGTTTTTTATTGTCTGATATATGAATTATGAGTCACATTGCCACCTTGCAAGGGAAAGAAGCATATAGAAATCAGTATGTACTAGGGATTGAATCCGAGGGCATTCTACCTCTGAGCGACACCCCCAGCCCTTTTCATTTTTTATTTTAAAACAGGGTCTCTCTGAGTTGCTGAGACTGGCCTCAAACCTGTGATACCCCTGCCTCAGCCTCCCAAGTATTGGGTTTACAGGCGCATGTCACCACACACAGCTAGGACTTTGTTTTGAGAGATACTACAGTGCACAAAGAAAAGTTGGGATGATCCAGAAACACCATGGGTGTTCCTGTTCTGCTGTTGAATTGCCATATAGTTCCAACCTAGCATCAGAATTGCTGCGTGAGAAGATGTGGGTATGGATGGAGCGTAAGAGTGTGATGAACAAGACAGGGAGTGAACATTTAGAGAACAGAGCATCATGTGAATTTCTTATGAAGTTAGTATAGATCTCCAGTGATATGAGTCTCACCCTTCATCCTAGAAATATGTGACATGTTTTAGGGGTTGGTGGCTTTTGAGGATGTGGCTGTGACCTTCACCCTGGAGGAGTGGGCTTTGCTGGATCCATCCCAGAAGGAGCTGTACCGAGATGTGATGCAGGAAACCTTCAGGAACCTGGCCAGCGTAGGTAAGGGTGGCGTTCCATTAATTAGTCAATCAGAGTGCACATGTTTCTTGCTCATCAGTGCTGTTGCATGACTTGAAATATTGAAAGGAAATATTTTGGTAAATATACCAAGCATAATCACATTATATCATGCATTCAGCCTAGAACTTAATAATTTTTGTGTAATGTTGTAAGAATTCATAATGATCCTTCTGGGTCTACATTTTAGGCAAAGGACAGGAAGAGCAGAACATTAAAGATGACTACAAAAATTCCAGGAGAAATCTAAGGTAATTTTCACTCACAGAAGAAAGCAGAGCTATGTGTGGTGGTGCACACTTGTAATCCTAGTACTTGGGAGTCTGAGACAGAAGGGTCACAGGTTCAATACTAGCCTCAGCAACTTAGCGAGACCCTGTTTCAAAACAAAAAATAAAAAGGGCTGGATGGTGTAGCTTGGAGGTAGAAAGTCTCTGAGTTTAATCCCTAGTCTCTCTCTCACACACACACACACACACACACACACACACATACACACACACACACACACACACACACACACACACAGTGAGAGTGAAAACGAGTCTCAAGAATAAAAATCAGAGGAAATTTTAAAACACAGCAAATGATTTAAATAACTACAACTTAAAATTAATTTAATCTCAAAATATTTTCTAAAAATGCATACAGGCCGGGCGTGGTGGCGCACGCTTGTAATCCCAGTACTTTGGGAGGCGGAGACTGGAGGATATGGGTTCGTGGCCAGCCTCAGCTCTCGCATGCGCGCTCTCTCTGTCGCGCGCTCTCTCTCTCTCTTTCTCTCTCTCTCTCTACTTAGTGAGGCCCACTGCAACTTCGTGAGACCCGGTTTCAAAATAAAGTATAAAAAATAGGGCTGGGGGTGTAGCGCGGAAGTAGAACGCCCCTGGGTTCAATCCCCAGTACCACACAAAAAAAGAAATGCATACAGGTTGAACGCCTGCAATTGGAAAATCCAAAATCAGAAATGTTCCAACATTGGAAACATCTGGAGTACCAACATGATGCCACAAGTCCATTTTTTCTGATGATTCAATATACATACATGTTTCACGCACAATGTTATTACATATGTCATGAACTTATCTTCAGGGTTTGGGTATAAGGTGTAGATGATACAAAAGTAACTTTGTGTTTAGACTGGGACACACCTTTGAGATATATAATTATGCAAATACTTAAAAATACAAAACAGATTTGGTCTCTAACATTTTGCATATGGAATACTGAACTGTTTTTCAATATGATATAATCAGTGTAATAAAATAGCTAACTGGGAAGGACTATCTTGAAACCTGATGAACTGGGTGTGGAGGCATATGCCTGTAATCCCAACTATGTGGAAGGCTTAGGCAGAAGAATTGAGTTTTTGGCCAGCCTGGAAACTTAAGGGAGATCCTGTCTAAAATTTAAAAAAGAGCTGGGCAAGGTGGAGCATGCCTGTAATGCCAGTACTTGGGAGGCTGAGACAGGAGGATCACAGGTTTGAGACCAGTGTCAGCAACTTAGTAAGGCTTATAGAGACCCTGTTTCAAACTTAGAGACACTGTCAAAATAAAAAGGGCTAGGCCTGGGGTGTAGCTTAGAGGTAGAATGCCCCTGGGTTCAATATTAATTTAAAAGGCTGGGCACCATGGCATATCCCTGTCATACAAGTGCTTGGGAAGCTAAGACAGGAAGATCACAGATTTGAGGCCCTCAATAAATTAGCAAGGCCAAGTTTCAAAATAAAAAATAAAGAGGGCTGGAGGTGTAGCTGGAGGTGTAGCTGGAGGTAGAATGCCCTTGGGTACCAAAAAAAAAAAAGAGGTGTGAGCCAGGTATGGTGGCACACACTTGTAATCACAATACTTGGGAGGCTGAGACAGAAGGATCGCAGGTTCAAGGACAGCCTCAGGAAGTAGTGAGATTCTCATCCAACTAGTGAGACCCTGTTTCAAAATAAAAATAAAATAGGGCTGGGGATGTAGCTTAGAGGTAGAATGCCCCAGGTTCAATCCCCAGAACCACACACACACAGAAAAGAGCTGTGCATGTGTGCATGTAGCTCAGTAGTAGAATGCTTTTGTAGCATGTATAAGACGCTGGGTTCCATCTTCAGTACCACAAAATAAGTAAATAAAAGAAAGGTCAGAAAGAATGAAGAGAGACAGAAAGAGAGAGAGGCTTCATATGAATATTACTACTTTGATAATAACTGTCCTAGATCCATAATACAGAGCATTCCGGCCATTCATGTTCAAAAATTCCTGCACAGCATAAAACCTGGGTCTCAAGGAATATCATTAATAGTAATGTGCTTCTTTTTTCTTTTTTTACAGAAATCAAATGGTAGAGAGATTCTTTGAACATAAACTTGGTAGTGAATTTGGAATAATCTTTAGCTGGTCAACAGATCCCATTTTCAAGAAGAAAACTCACCCTGGAGTTAAACCAGGTGAAAGGCATATGTGTGGAGAAGTTCTCACTGGTCATTTATCCTTAAATGAGCCCCACAGAGCTCAGTCTGGACAGAAACCATGTGCACATTTGAAATGTGAAGAGAGATCTGATAAATGTAAGGAACGGAGGAAAGCCTTCAGTTATCACAAATTCTTTCTGAAGCATAAAGAGAGTCACACCAGAGGCAAACACCATGAATGTAAGCAATGTGGGAAAACCTTCAGTAGTTCTCATTACATTCAAATCCATGAAAGAACTCACACTGGGGAGAAACCCTATGGATGTAGGCATTGTGGGAAAGCTTTCTATGTTTTGAGAAGCTTTCAAGAACATGAAAGAATTCACACCGGAGAGAAGCCCTATGTATGTAAGCAATGTGGTAAAGCCTTCAGGATTTACAGTTCCTTTAGAAAACATAAAATAATTCACAGTGGAGAGAAACCTTATGAATGTAAACAATGTGGGAAAGCCTTTCGTTCTTTGAGTTACATTCGAATACACGAACAGACTCACAGTAGAGAGAAACCCTATGTATGTAACCAATGTGGGAAAGCTTTCTGTGTTTACACCTCCTTGAGACAACATGAAAAAAAACACAGTGCAAAGAACACATGTGTATGTAAGCAGTGTGGGAAAGCCTTTGCAAATAACAGTTCCTTGTTAAGACATAATAGAACTCACAGTGGAGAGAAACCCTATGTATGTAAGCAATGCGGGAAAGCCTTTGCAGATAGCAGTTCCTTGTTCAAACATAACAGAACTCACAGTGGAGAGAAACCCTATGTATGTAAGCAATGTGGGAAAACCTACTGTGATCTTAATTCTCTTAGATACCATGAAAGGAGTCACACTGGAGAGAAACCCTATGTATGTAAGCAATGTGGGAAAGCCTTTAGTTCTTCCAGTTACATTCGGGTACATGAAAGAACTCACAGTGGAGAGAAACCCTATGTATGTAAGCAATGTGGGAAAGCCTTTAGATCTTCCCGTTACCTTCAGATACATGAGCGGATTCACACTGGTGAGAAGCCCTATGTATGTGAGCAATGTGGGAAAGCCTTTGCGGTTTATAGTGCCTTTCGAAGCCATAACAGAACTCATAGTGGAGAGAACCCTTGTGTATGTAAGCAATGTGGGAAAGCCTTTAGTTCTTCCAGTTACATTCGGGTACATGAAAGAACTCACAGTGGAGAGAAACCCTATGTATGTAAGCAATGTGGGAAAGCCTTTAGTTCTCCAAGTTACATTCTGATACATGAGCGAATTCACACTGCTGAGAAGCCCTATGTATGTAAGCAATGTGGGAAAGCTTTTGCAAGTTACAGTGCCTTACAAAGCCATAACAGAAATCACAGTGGAGAGAAACCCTATGTATGTAAGCAATGTGGGAAAGCATTTAGTTCTTCTGGTTATGTTAAGATACATGAGAAAATTCACACTGGGGAGAAGTCATATGTATGTAAGCAATGTGGAAAAGCCTTTAGTTCCTTCAGTTACATTCAGATACATGAACGAATTCACACTGGTGAGAAGCCCTATGTATGTAAGCAATGTGGGAAAGCCTTCCGCCTATCCAGTGCCTTATACAGACATGAAAGAACTCACACAGGAGAGTAACCCCAAATATACACTGGGGGAAGGCTTCACTATCACACAAGAATGCAGAGTTGAGAGTGCACCTATCGATGTAAAGCTTGGGGGAATGCCCCTGGCAATCCGATCAATTCACAGATATGAAAGAACATAGTATGGGGAGAAACCTTGACTACAAGAGATGTGTAAAAGTATGTAGTTGGTCCACATGTACAGAGAAGCCTTCAAGAACATGAAAGGATTCACACTGGAGAGAAGCCCTGTGTTGTAAACAATGTGGTAAAGCTTCCACACCGGACTAAAACCTTACAAATGTGAAAAATACAAGAAAGTTTTTAGGTGTAACAAATAGTTTTCAAGTGCTGTGAAAATTCCCCATGTATTAGAATCCTCTAAACACAAGTAATATGAAGAGTTCAATGCAAACAACTTGGGTGGAATATTCCAGAAAACATAAGGTAAAGGGAATGACAAATTTTATGGATATGTATTGATTTTCAGTGGCTCATTCTTAAAGTAAATCTCTGGACTATGCATTGCTAATTTTTACTCTTAAATGATGAGGTGATATAATTTTTAAAGAATAGTGTGTGACTTTAATAGGGTGTGTGTGTGTGTGTGTGTGTGTGTGTGTGTGTGTGAGACTAGGGATTGAACCCAGGGGCCTTCTACCTCCGGGCTACATCCCCAGCCCTATTTGGAAACAGGATCTCACTAAGTTGTTGAGAGACTCACGAAGTTTCTGAGGTTAGCTTCGAACTAGTGATCCTCCTGTCTCATCCTCCCAAGTACTGGGATTAAAGGTGTGCACCATGACACCCAGCCTGGTAGGGTCTTTTAAAATCAAATCAGGTCATAATTTTTTTCCTCTTTCAATTATAACTTGTTGATCCCTGGTAGATTGAAATCTATTTGCCATATTTCAGAAAGCTCAATTTTTTTGTAGTTCTTAAATAATTGTGGTTAATTGGTCATTGAAAAATGAGTTGCTATTAATTGCTGGGATTTTCCTACTGAGTTCACATGGCAGGTCCTTTTTATCTTTGTTTAGCAGAACAAACAACATTTTTACATGGCGTATATATATGTTTTGAAATATCAAAGAATTTGTAAGCCGGGCGTGGTGACGCACGCTTGTAATCCCAGTACTTTGGGAGGTGGAGACCGGAGGATCCGGGTTCACGGCCAGCCTCAGCGCGCTCTCCCTCCCTCCCTCTCTCTCTCTCTCTCTCTCTCTCTACTTAGTGAGGCCCTCTGTAACTTCGTGAGACCCGGTTTCAAAATAAAGTATAAAAAATAGGGCCGAGGGTATAGCGCGGAGGTAGAACGCCCCTGGGTTCAATCCCTGGTACCGCAAAAAAAAAAAAAAAAGAATTTGTAGATTAGCAAATATCTTTTTTCCTTTGTTGAGAAAAGATTTGCACGCAAGGCATGGTGGTATATGCCTGTTTAGCAGAACAAACAACAGTTTTACATAACTCTCTCTCTGTGTATATATGTGTGTGTGTGTGTGTGTGTATGTGTGTGTGTGTATTTATATATTTAGAGCTTTAAAGTATCAAAGACCTTGTAGGTTAACAAATATCTTTTTTCCTATGCTGAGAAGAGATCTGCAAGCCGGGCATGTTGGTGTATGCCTGTAATCAAAGTACTTAGGAGACAGATTAATGTATGAGTTTACCACATTTTTCCTTTGACATTGAGTCATTATCACATTCTTAACTTCAGGTCTTTCCATCATGTAAATTCATGCTTTCATATATAAACCTTTTGATTACAAGTTATTCTCTCATTGTACCAAAGGATGCTTCTTAGCCAGGCATGGCGGCGCACACTTCTAATCTCAGTACTTGGGAGGCTGCAACAGGAGGATCACAGATTCAAGGACAGCCTTAGCAAGTAGACTCTCATCAACCTAGCAAGACCCTGTTTCAAAAATAAAAATAAAAATAAAAAATAGGGCTGGGGGTATATTTTGGAGGTAGAATGCCTCAACTCAATCCCAAGTATCACCAAAAAAAAAAAGATGCTTTTTTTGCTGGTGTGTTTTTTCTTGTGCCAGAGACCACCAGGACCAGACTTGTGTCAATTTGGAATGAATTAATTACAGTAATCTGCCCATACATCATAACTAGTAGTTCATCAGTAAGAGCATTCTCCATAGAATTTCTGACAAGATTGGTTGTTTTTGAAGGATTGGTTGCCATTCAGCGTAGTGAAGCGTCTTTCTCTACTGGATGCAGTGAGGGTGTGGACTCCATTCCGTCTGGTCATCACAGTAGTTCTTACCTGGAAGGCTGAGATGCTGGAGTGAAAGAACCTGATTCGTGAGAGTGCCAGCATGTCACATTACTGAGAAGATGGACACTGCTGTTTTTTTTTTTGTTTGTTTGTTTTTTGTTTTTACGGTACTGAGGATGGAACCCAGGGGCATTCTACCTCTGAGCTACACCCCCAGCCCTATTTTATTTTATTTTATTTTATTTTATTTATTTATTTATTTTTGCGGTACCGGGGATTGAATGCAGGGGCGTTCTACCTCTGCGCTACACCCTTGGCCCTATTTTTTATACTTTATTTTGAAACCAGGTTTCACGAAGTTGCGGAGGGCCTCACTAAGGAGAGAGACAGCGAGCTGAGGCTGGCCGCGAACCCGGATCCTCCGGTCTCTGCCTCCCAAAGTACTGGGATTACAAGCGTGTGCCACCATACCCAGCTCCTATTTTATTTTTTATTTTGAAAAAGGTCTCACTAAGTTGCAGAGGGCCTTACTAAGTAGCTGAGGCTGGCCGGGAACCTGCAATCCTGTCTCAGCGTCCCAAGTACTGGGATTACAAGCATGTGCTACCATGCCCAGCTTTTGCTTTTTTTTTTTTTAATTCAGAATGTGCTTTGCTTACCAATTTTAGAGACATATACAAGATGTTTTTGGTTTTGCCTTGATCCATCCTCGTCACTGAGGAGCATTATCTGCTGTCAGGTGTGTGGCACATCCATAAGACTTGGCCTTGCTGGGAGTGTGAGGCCGACCGCAGTCTTCCAGAATTCTTTTTGCCTTCTGTACTTATTATGTAAACACTCAAGATTTTCTTACAATGCATTGAACAGTTCTCTTTATTTGTTATTTATTTTTTACAGCACTGGGAATTGAACCCAGGGGCATTCTATCTCTGAGCTACACCCCTAGCCCTATTTTTAAAATTCTTTTATTTTGAACCAGGATCTCATTAAGTTACAGAGGGCCTCACAAGTACTGGGATTACAAGTGTGTGCCACCATGCCCGGCTTGTCACTGTTCTCCTTAACTGTAGATGTTTTGACTTCCAGTGGACATGTTACCACAAACCCATGGTAATACCATAAGTCGAGAATGAGCTTAATACACCTAGCCTGCTGAACATCAAAGATGTGCCTTGCCTACCTTGAACATGCTCAGATCGCTTAATGTTATCCTGTGTTGTTTTATCATACAGTGTGCGATAGTATCAGTTTTTGTGCTCCTAAGGGGCCAGCTGTGTTGCAGGTCACTGCTGCCACCCAGCCTCATCACAAAGTATGGTGCATATGGCTACCACTGTATGAGATCAGACACTGAAAATTGAAGACGTTGTCTTCTGAGCACTTTCCCACCATCTTAATATCAAACAGTCCTGTGTAAGACCATCATAAATGGTGATTAACCTTATGTGAGTTATGTGTGCTCTCCAGTTAGGACATGAGATTCTGGGACCTGAGATTCCTCCTTACTTTGCACAACAGGTGTCTGGGTGCATCTGTTTAGTGTCATTCCAGGATTTAAAACTGCCTTTTATGTATGGCCATTTCATTCTGCTGTATAGAGTGAGTGGTGCTAAGTGTACCCCCTCAAGCCCTATTAGATCCTCCAAGATTGAGAAGGGATGTGTTCATGTGCACAGGCTAGCCCATCTTGACTTTTCCTATGAGTGGAGCAACATCTAAGGAAATCTACCGCGACTCAAGCATGGGAGGAAGGATGGGTGCTTCAAGGTGTCTTCCCATCCTTCTGTGTGTACGTGAGCTTGCACTGCTGCCTCTGCCACAAATGCTATTCCAAGTCGCCTGGAAACTCCTTGTCCTTAAAAGCCCTCCAGGTCAAATGACACCAATTCAATGAATCTGTTCAGACTCTGTGTACCCAGGAGGTTGGCCTCTCTCTGCACTGACCTTAGGAGACTTGGGAGGGCGCCGGCGCACTCCAGAAGCTGGAAATGGTGACTGTTGGGGGTCGGGGTTCAGAGGCTGGGGAGCACGGGGTGTTGGAACCTGTGCGGCGGACCAGCCTCCCCGCCAGCCCCGGAGTCCACCTGAGTTCCTGGGTGTCGCTCGGGCTCGGTCCCTCTGGCGTGTGCGCGAGCTGAGGCTGGCTGCAAACCCGGATCCTCCGGTCTCCGCCTCCCAAAGTACTGGGATTACAAGCGTGCGCCACCACACCCGGCACTTATACTTTATTTTGAAACCAGGTCTCATGAAGTTGCGGAGGGCCTTACTAGGGAGAGAGAGAGAGCTGAGGCTGGCCGCGAACCCGGATCCTCTGGTCTCCACCTCCCAAAGTACGCCCAGCAGTGACCTCTTATTAAGTAGGTAGGGAGGGGTATTTCCTTATACCAATGATAAATCCCAAAAGGTCGTCTGCAGTGAGTGTAAATCTCTAAATCAAAGTCAATATATTTAATGCTAAAATAGAAGCATTTCTGATAATATCAGATACAAGACATTGCCTGATATTACCACTCTTACTGAATATTGTTCTAGAAGTTCTTCCCAAGGCAATTGGCAAGGACTGAATTACTACGAGCTACGCCCCCAGCCCTATTTTATTTTTATTTTGACACAGGGTCTCACTAGATTGATGAGAGTCTCACTATTTGTGGAGGCTGTCCTTGAAGCTGCAATCCTCCTGAGCCACTACTCCCAGCTTTTTTTTAAAACCAGCTCTCGCTAGGTTGGTGAAGTCTCACTAAGTTGCTGAGGCTGACTTCGAACTTGCGATCCTCCTGTCTCAGCCTCTTAATCATTAATTTCTGATATTTATTTATTTATTTATCTATCTATCTGGTACTGGGATTTGAACCCAAGGGCATTCTACCTCTGAGCTACACAGGAGGCTGAGACAGGAGGATCAGATTCCAAGCCAGCATCTGCTACTTAGCAAGGCTCTTAGCAACCTAGCGAGACCCTGTTTCCAAATAGAATTTTTCATTATTCAGTCCCACATGTCTGGAATCCTTGCTGCTGTCTCCCAGCATTCCATTTGGAGCGCTGTCCGTCAGAGGCGCAGGGGCGGGGCTTGCAGCGCCGACCAATCGGGAGCGCGGTGGGCGGGCACTCCCTGGCCGCCGGAACTTCCGCTCTGGCGCCGCCACGTGGCTGCGGGCGGGTCTTAGTCGCGGAGAGGGACGCGGGCGGTTGCGTCTGCGTCGAGTCCGT
>PVJS01036261.1:0-20543 GCA_004027185.1 Glis glis
TACTTTGGGAGTCAGAGACCGGAGGATCCAGGTTCGCGGCCAGCCTCAGCTTGCTCTCTCTCTCTCTCTCTCTCTCTTTCTCTCTCTCTCTCTCTCTCTCTACCTAGTAATGCCCTCCGCAACTTTGTGAGACCTGGTTTCAAAATAAAGTATAAAAAAATAGGACCGGGGGTGTAGCGCGGAGGTAGAACGCCCCTGGGTTCAATTCCCGGTACCACAAAAAAAAAAAAAAAGAGACATCTGCACTCCCATGTTGACTGCAATGCTAGTCACAATAGCCAAGGTATGGAAATAATCCGAATGTCCACGATGGATGGGTGGATACAGAAGGTGTGGTGTATACATACCATGGAACGTTATTCAGGAGGTCCTGTTGTCACTGGAAAAGAGAAGCTTCTGAGAAGGGCCCAGAAGTTCAGAGAGAGAGAGAGAGGGATGGGATGGGGCGCCTCAACTGGGCACTGTTAAGGTCCTTGGCTTATGTGCTGGAAAAGAATTTCAGTGTGTACCAGTCAGAGACATAGACATTTATTTAGGAAAGAGAGATATACACATTCAGGGGGTCTCTCTTTAAAGAGAGAGCATACCTTTGGGGGCTGCCAGCTCTTCATTTAAAGGGAGCTTGGTGAAGGGGGGGGGGGTCATAGAAGGTATGTGAGGATAAAATCACCCAGTGATCACAAGACTGTTTATAGCGACCTGGTCTTCTTCCAGATCTTGATGTAGTGTCCATTGTCTGATCAATAGATATCTCTTTTGCTTTAAACTATTTATTGATGGGATACTGAACAGTTCTCAAAGTAATTATCATAAGTGAATGCATGAAGATTTGTAGATTTCTTGAAAATTTGAGTGACTGGCCTAGCTTTGAGAGTGAAAGTATGAGGAACTTTAGCACAAGACCTTCATTTAAAGCTATATTTTCCTCATCCTACCCCCGAGCTACACCTTCAGCCCTGTTTTATTTTTTATTTTGAAGCAGGGTCTCACTAAGTTGCGGAGGGCCTCGCTAAGTTGCTGAGGCTGGCCTTGAAACTGCAGTTCTGTTTCAGCCCCCCAGGTACTTGGATTATAGGTATGTGCCAACATGTTCAGCTTCTTTTTAATTTAAAAAAATGAAAACATATTATAGAGTATCTGTTATACAAAGAAATCCGGCAGAGAGCTCTTCAACATTAAAAAGAAACCAAGTTTCTTTATTGTCCCCTACTGCCACCATTCAAGACTGAATGAGACCTCAGGTACTGGTAAAGTCATTTGAAACAGAAAGATAGAAATGACATAACCCCCTGAGAATGAGTAAGTTGAGCATAAGCATTCTAAGAAGTCCTTGTCAGGAAGAGCTGTAGGGCCACCATTGGCAAAGAGATAAGTGCCAACAGGGTCATCAGCCTCTGGGCTGAGAACAAGTAGAGAAGGAGGGAAGGCGGCTGAGGAGAACATGAGGGTGCCCAAGAGGGGAGGAGCCTGCGATGGAGGACCCTCTGTGCCACATGGGAGCACCTTCAAGAGAATGGAATGAGCATTTCTCCTTGTGCTTCTGTCTGCAGCCAAGCCAGGCACGCACAGCCTTCACTGTCTGGTGCTGAAAGCAACGCACCCCACAAGCTTACTTTTGAGGCTTTGGAATTCTGTATGTGGGAAGATTGCTGCTAATGGAAGAACAGCAGTAAAGACATAAATTAAAAAGCACAGTCCTCGCTCATCCACTTAATTAACTCTGAAAAGCAGATTACAGAGTGACCCTCTCTCGTTTTCCAATTGTTTGGTCTGAACTCAGAGAGAGTAATAATAGGACCACTCGTTTTCCTTCCCATCCACAGTGCAGAGCATTTAGCACCTGTTTTAAAATGTATTTGCATCCTTTCCTATTGCTGGGTATTCCCGTGTAAATTGTACTTGAAATGTGGGTCTTTCCATGCTTGCCCCTTGGTCTGATGTCCTTTAAATCCCTGTGCCTCTGTGAGACCCAAAATGAAAGTTATCAAAAAGACTCTACCTAATTCTACTTTATACAACATCCTATGTAGTCAAATTCTCTAGCAAGTGCTTTTTATTATAAGAAATAGTATATACGATATTATGTCACAGTTATTGGAGGGGGGCAGTTCTACTGATCATTTTCCTTTTTTTTTATTGTTGTTGTTTTTTTGGCTTTTGGTTTTTTTGCAGTACTGGGGATTGAACCCAGGAGCATTCTACCTCCGAGTTATACCCCCAGCCCTATTTTTTATTCTTTATTTTGAAACAGGGTCTCACTAAGTTGTGGAGGGCCTCACTAAGCAGCTGAGGCTGGCTGCCAACCTGGGATCCTCCTATCTCAGCCTCCCAAGTACTGGGATTACAAGCGTGTGCCACCACACCTGGCTTTGATCATTTTCCTTTTTACAATTAACTTAAAAAGAAATCACTCTTAGTAGTGTCCCTAAAATAGAGGAAAAGAGGCCGAAATCCTTGAGAGGAAAAAAGGAGTAATCAAGGTCCCCTCCTCTCTGGACATGGCCTTGGTCACAGAACTCCTGTGGATTTCAGTTCCTCCCCATGCAACGCAGCTCACGTACTTTTGTAAGCCATGTGCTTCCCCTGAGAATCTAAGATGGCAGCTCTGTACTCAAGCCCCCAAGGTCCCCATCTCATCAAAAATGTAGCTCTCGCTTTTCATTCCCTCGCTTTACAGATGAGGGAGTTGAGGTTCTTAGAGGGTAAATGGCTTGCTCATGGGGACGCAGCTAATTAGCTGACTTGCAGACATCATTTGTCGACCTTAAAAATGTCCTTTCGGTATGTTGTCAAGAATAACCTATTACCTTTAAGAAAGCCCCTGTCCAAAGAGCTAGGAGTTCCGTCAATACTGCCTACCTTCCTTTATAATTAACTTTTGTTTTATCTCTCTTAATAGACTCCATAAAACAGAGGACAAACAGAAATAGGCATTTTTAACCTACTACAGTTTCTATATGATATTAAACCAACTTTAAAACAATAAAAATTATTTAACATAAAAAGTAATCGTAGTCCTATTGGCATAGTAAAACCACAACTATTTTATGTTTCTTCCCAATCTCCTTTTTATCTATTACCATATACTTTTTAGAAGGCTGTAGTATAGTATTTATTGTGGGTATATTTATGTATCTTGTTCTGCTTTCTTCTTTTAACATTATCTTGTTCATTTCTTTTTTCCTCAAAATTCTTCACAAAAAAAACTCTACAAAATGACAACATAATCATGGTACAGTAGGAAAATTCACTGTGTTTGACCACTTAGGATATTTCCAGTTTTTCACTAATATGAATAATGCAGGATCTTCAAGAACTACAGCCATCTTTACACAGGAAACCAAGTGGGTATTAAATATCCTTACACCGGGTGAAAAATATCTGGTTCAACTTTACCTTCTATGAAACAAAACATGTAAATATTGAACATCGTTTTGACATGTTGTACACTTGCTTTGCCACGACAGAGCTGGGGATAGAGCAAACTTCCCCTGGAAATATTTCAATAGTTTTCTTGGACACTAGAACTTTTACTGACTATAAACTCTGTATGAGTAAATATTTATTTTTTTCTTTAATTTGAAGCAGATTAGGCAGTTATAAGTTATAGTAGTGTACATCTAGTATTGGCCAAGTACTCAATGTGCATTACACCGAACCTCCCAGAGACCCTGCTGTAACTCTATTTTATAGATGTACAAATAAAGAACCTGAGACTCAGAGAGATTCAGCAACTGTCAGAGTCAATTGCTAGTTAATTGGCCTCAAGCCCATATTCTGTACTGAACTGTTTTAGCCTGGTGTATTCCACATGAAGGCTTAGTAGCAGTGAAGGGATACAACACATAGCTGTAGTTTGTAAACAGCTGCATTGAGTTATCATCCACATACTGTACCATTTGCTCAAACAGTACAATCCAACGGTCTTTCATATACTCAGAGTTCTGTGCTGCCCTTACACACTCCACTCTAAAATAGTCATGCATCACTTAATGATAGGAATGTGTTCCAAGAAACACAACCATTAGGTGATTTCATTGTACGAACATCATGAAGTGTGTTTACACAAACCTAGATGGTGTAGCCTACTACACAGCTAAGATATGTGATATACAATATAGCCTATTGCTACTAAGGCCATGATGGATAAAACAACATAAGATCAAAGCAAATACAAGAGAGAATGATATAATCAAGAGATGAGATGGGAAAGACGACTGCCATCCTCATAGAGCACACTATTTTACAGTAAACTATTTTCTATAGGTAGAAGTACAGTCTAAAATAATAATAAAAATCTGGGTGCAGGGGTACACACCTATAATCCCAGTGACTCTGGAGTCTGAGGCAGGAGGATCTCAAGTTCAGGGTCAAGTGCAGGGCCAGCCTGGGCAACTTAGCAAGTCTCTGTCTTAAAACCAAAAATAAAAAGAGCTGAGGATGTAGCTCAAAGGCAGAGTGCCCGTGTGTTCAATCTCCAGTATCAAAATGAATAAATAAATAGTCAAAATCCTAGTATAAAAATGTATAAACTAGTATTTGTGTTGCTTATTATTATTAAGTGATGATAATAATTTATTATCATTATCAAGTATGGTATATTCTAATAATGTATGCTATACTTTTATATGACTGGTTTGTTTAACCAGCATCACCACAAACACATAAGTAATGCATTACTCTATGACATTTTGATGGCTACAGTGTCACTAGGTGATAGGAACTTTTTATCTCCAGAATAATCTTATAGAAGTACCACTGAACACGACACATGGTCCATTGTTTACTAAAACATCATCATGATGTGCCTGGCTGTATGCCCATAACCCCACAATAAAACCCTGTGCCCTTGGCTATCACCCCTGTCAATCCTCTCTCCATACACCCCTAAGTAATAACTAATCTACCTTTTGTCTTTTTAGATTCCCCTATCTGGACTTTCATGAAATGGAATCATATATGGCAACTGTTGTGTCTGGCTTCTCTCATTCAGAATAATGTTTTCAAAGTTCATCTAAGTGTAGTATGTAACACTACTTCATTCCTTTCTGTGTTGGTGTGTGGTATTAGGGATTGAATCCAGGGGCATTCTACCTCTGAGCTACACCCCCAGCCCTATTTTATGTTTTATTTTGAAACAGGGTCTCACTTAGTTTCAAAGGTTGCTGAGGCTGGTCATGAACCTGAGATCCTCCTGTCTCAGCCTCCAAGTACTGGGGTTGCAGGTGTGCACCACCACACCCAGCTACTTCATTCTTCTTTATGACCAAATGATATGCCATTATATAATGTGATGGTTAATATTTTTTGTTTTGTTTGTTTGTTTGTTTGTTCGTTTGTTTGCAGTGCTGGGGATAGAACCCAGGGCAAGCACTCTACCACCAAGCTACCTCCTCAGCCACTGTGCAATGGTTAATCTTATGTGTCAATTTAGTTGAACTAGGGGCTTCCCAGATAGCTGGTAAACTTTATTTCTGGGCATGCCTGTGACAGTGTTTCCAGTGTTCTACTGATTTGAATCAGTAGATTGAGTAAAGGTCACTCTCTCTCTCTCCTCTAATCCCTTGAAGACCTACATAGCTCAAAGCTGTGGACAAAGGGTGAATCTGCTCTCTGCTTGAACTGGGATGTGTGTCTTCACGTGCCTTTGGACCCTGTCACTCTTGGTTCTCAGGCCTTTGGACTCAGACTTAATTATACCACTGGCTTTCCTGATACTTGAGCTTATAGATGCAGACCACGGAACCTCTTGCTCTTCATAATTATGTGAGCCATTTCCTATAATAAACTTCTCATATACATCTACACCTATACCTGTGCATATCCTAGCTTTCTCTGGGGGACTCTAATACTTATCAATAGTCCATGTTTTCTTTATCCATTGTTCCATTGATGGACATCTGAGTTCCCACCTTTGGCTATTATAAGTAATGCTATAATAAAATGTGTAGATATATGTTTTTATTTCTTTAGGCTATATACCTAGGAGTGGAATTGCTGGATCATAGATAACTCTAATTACTTGAGAAAGTGCCAGGCTGTTTTCCAAAATGGCTGCATCTTTGCCATTTCTATCAGCAGTGTATATGGACTTGATTTCTTCTCATCCTCATCACGTGTTATTATCTGACTTTTTGACTGTGGCCATCAGGTAGATGTTTTCAATTAGTTTTGTAGTTAAAGATGTTTTCTAGTTACCAGCAGATGCCAGTAGTGGCTTCAGATGGACCTGAAGACTACCTATCTCTGTCTTTCCATATCCTTCTTTGGGGAAAAAGCAGATCTGTCCAATCACAGGAAAAATCTCAAAGCAAAAGATAAAAGTCAAGAGCAAAGCAGCTGAAAAATGCATTTTACTTCTATCCCACACATGGTTTAAGTTGAAGGACTAAGTATTTGTCATGGTTAGATATGGAGTGCCCCCTGAAGAACTCAAGTATTAAGCTCAGGGTTGACGTGTAATAGATTTACCTGGGTGGTGGCCCGAGTAGCAGGGTGTGGCTGGAGAAGGTGGGTCTCTGGGGGTGTGGCCTTGGGGATTATATATGGTCCCTGATCCCCTTGCTTGCTCTCTCTGTATCCAGCCTTTGTGACATGAGGAGCAGAGCCCATGTGCTCTCACTCTTTCTGCTTCCCATCTCCATGTCCTGAGATCCATAGACCCCGGCCTCATGTGGACTGAACTCCAAGGAAACTGTAAGCAAATAAATCTTCCTTCCTCTAAGTTGAGTGGTCAGGCTTTCTGGATGATGGCAGTGAGAATGCTGACAGAGACAGTACCCAGCTCATACATTGACATGGTTTGGATTTAAAATATGCCCTGAAGAGCTCGTGTATTAATGTTCAGAGATAAAATGATGGAATTATGAGGGTTCTGCTCTCAGTAGTGGATTAAACTGTAATGCATCCATTGTAATGGATTTATTGGTGGTAACCTAGGCAAGTGGGTATAGCCAGAAGACTTGGGTCACTGAAGGTGTGGCCTTGGAGTCTATGCATGTGTCCATGAGCCCCCTTTGCAAGCTCTCTCTTGCTTCTGATGACTTTAGAGCAAGTCATGACTTGAGATGACTTCCATGTCTTCTCAAGTCATGGCTTCCATGACTTGAGAGCAGAGCCCTTGCACTCCGCTCTCCCTGCGTCCTGCCACCATGCCCTGAGCGACACAGACTTCGCCTGGCCTAACATGGTCTGAACCCCTGAATTCTCCACAACTGTGAGCAAATAAATCTCCTTCCTCTAAGTTATGATGGTCAGGTGTTGTAGATTACAGCAGTAAGAAGGCTGACTGAAACATATACCCACCCATTCTTATGTTATAATATGAACTTCTTGGGGATGCCTCTCATTAGTGGGTTTTGGTTGCAAAATGATAATTATCAATTATGACCCTCTACTTCCACCCACCTTCATTTCCTACTCTTTCATCTCAAGTTTCTTGTGATGTGTGAAAGTTAATTTTCCAAAGTCTCATTCTGTTGCTTTCTAATATTATTAGGCTGTTTACTCAATACAAGCATATTTACTGAGCATCCCCCATAGGCCAGACATTGACTGTGAAGGGTACAGAAGCTACAGTTTTGAGCAAGACCAAACGAGATTGTCGCCGTCACAGAGCTTACCAGAGAGTGAGGAGGAAGTTATCAAATGACCACACAACTGTAAGCCTACACCTATTCTAAGTTCTAAAGAGGATAGGCACTTTATTCAGAGATGAACAAAAATGATGGATGCAGAAGGAGGGAGGAGGGAGTGGGCTGGCAGAGAGACTTTACTTTCAGGGAATATTCATGACAGTATGATGTTGAATTTATGGCAATGTATTAGCAGTTTCATTCTATTTCTACTTTTTTGTCAGACAATACCAACAAATAGCTCCCAGATGAATATTGATGTGTATTTCCATGAACCAAATTCCATTAAATCTATTTTCTATACATCTATTTTTTCTTTCTTTCTTCTTTGTTTTCTTTTCAAATTCTGCTCATTTTTTCAGGTGTTTTGTGTTGTACCACTTGTTTTATTATTTTAGATGTTTATACCACATAATATATGGCCCTCTTCCTTCTTCATCTTTTTCTTTTTTTTTGAATATTTGTGTTTCTCTGTTATTTTATCTACAAATAAATTGTAAGATTTTTGTTCATTTGGTACTGGAGATTGAACACAGAGGCAGTCTACTTCCAAGCTATACCGGTAGCCTTTTCTTTTTTTTTCATTTCAAAACAGGATCTCACTAAATTTTCTGAGGCTGTTTTCCAACCTACAATTCTCCTGTAACAGCCTCCAAAGTACTGGGATTACAGGTATGCACCATCTTGCTAGGCTGAGGCCTGGCTTCTTAAGAAATCAAAATCCTGTTGATTAGTCATTAGGTTCTTGGAGGGAGAAATGAGTGTGATTGTTCCAGTCAACGTTCTTGCATCCATAACCTAAAGATCTGACCACATAACTTAGAGGAAAGAAGATGTATTTTCGTATGGTTTCAGGTTCAGTCCATGTGAGGCTAGGGCGGACCACAGATATCAGGCATGGTGGCAGGAAGCAGAGACAGGGAGAGAACATGGGCTGTGCTCACATCATAGAGGCCAGAGGGGGAGGAGGAACCATATATATAATCCCCAAGGCTTCACCCCCAGGGACTGATCTCCAGCTACACCCTACTGGCCTGGGTCACAAATCCATTGTAATGGATTTATTCACTGCTGGGATTATAACCTTCATGACTCAATTACATCAGCTCCAAACAAAATGAGCTCTTTAGAGGACATTTTATATCTAACTATAACAGTGATGAAACATTGGGGCTTGTTTTATTGGAAGAAGGAAAGATAGAAAGAAAAAGGCAGCAGGTCCTCGGATGGCTTCCTGGAGTCCAAAAGAGAAGTGTTATAGGAACTTTGAGGGTAGAGAGTGGGCTAACAGTCACAATGCTTCCGGGTCAGCAGAATTTCAGAGTGGAAGTAATGTGGGTGCACCTTGGTGCAGGGGACTGGTTAGGGAGCCTGCTGGTGGGGCCCCAGCCTACACCTAGCAGACTGAACCTGCTATTCACTATCCAGAGGAGGCCTTCCCAAGCTGGCCACAGCAGCAGTGACAGAGTGATGGTGGGTGACCAGCGCTCCCCCAGCTCACAGTGGGACAGAAGGAACCTCTGCGATGACAGCAGCTCAGGCAGGAAGACCAGAACCCCTCCCCATGATAGAAATAGAAAAGTGAGCGTTTCTCCAACATATATATGTGTTTTGTCTCATATGAGGAAGCTGGGGAGTAATCAGGATACCAGAGGGACTTCAGATAATGGAGGTAAAACTCCAGTGGAGCCAGGGAGGTGGTCTAGGGGAAAAGGGAGAGGGGGAAGAGGAGGAATCAATGAAGGATTCACTTCCTTTGACATTATGTACATATGTGAGAATACCAATGTCAATCTCAATATCCTGTTTGGGGAAGGGGGAAATTGAGGAGGGGGCCAGAGGAAAGCCTACCAAGTGTTATGTGCATATGTGTCACTATCACTATGAACTACATTATGATGTGAAACTGTAATACACCAATAAAGGCATAAAAATATCACAGAATAACAAATTGAAACATAAATGTATTAAATTTAAAAATCTCAAATGTTATTAAAGAAAAGTGAGCCTTTTAGGGGTCCAAGGATTCTTGAAAAACTCCAAAGAAGAGACAAGGACATCCCTAAAACTACAACTGACATTGGATTTCTTGTCATTTCATTTTTTCCAGGTGGAGGATGGCAGGGGAGCATCTTTGAGCTTTTCCTAATTAAAATAAAAAAGAAACCAGAAATGACATTATTTACACTCTATGTGATATAGAACCATAGCTAGTGCATATATCTTTAAAGAGGAAAGAGCATTAACTGTTTTATGATTGGAAACGCCATATCTTATTCTAGAAATGACATTGAAATAAGAGATGCCTATATGATGTTGTCTTTGTGAGTCCTTTGTCAAATAAAATCCTGTGCTTTAGAGAACCAGTATAGCCGACAGGAAGCCTGATTTTCCTGGGTTATCTCCCCAGACCCCTCCCTTTTCTTTGTGCACTATCCTTTCTACTTATTTCTTGGTTTTCATTTTCCTTTTCAACTCCTTTCCTTGTTTCCACATTGTAGCTGTTTCTCCGTCTCTCCCCTTTCCCTCTTATCTCTCTTATTTTCACATCCACATTCCACCATCTCTCTTCCCCTATTTCCTTTTTTTTCTTCTTCCCACTCACCTTTCCCCTTCTCTGCTTTCTCCTTGCCTGTCCTTGCCATTAGCCCCACTCCATTTCCCCACCTCACACTGACTTGTTCAGAATAGACTTTTCTTTAAATAGAATCAACGATCTAGATCTATATCCCCTCCATTCATTCGCAAGGGAAATCTCGCCACTCAGACCATAGTTAGTGGGAAGTTTCAAATGTAAGCACCTGAGTGTCCTATATTCTGGACAGTGATTCTATAATCTGCATAAGTCTGTGAAGGAAACTTTAAAAGTGACTAAAATACAAACATTTTTGAAAAATAACATCTTTTCAGGCAAAAAAAGAAAAAGAAAAACAGACATGGTCACTAATAGCAGAATGTGTTCTTTGGGGCTGAATTTAAGAAGCTGAAAAAAGGGAAGCATTCAGATAAGGTGTGTTCTGAGGCAAAACCATCACATCTCAGTGTAATAAGATTCTATATTAAAATAGCTGAAGTAGAAAAGGTGTATGTGATATTCTGCCGACCTAAGTAATTATGACTTACAATTTCTTTTACTGCTGTGCCTCGGCTTGACCTTGTTTACCCTTGGAACTTCTGCTCTCAAGGCAGGAGGGGCTTTGTGCGGGCTGAGGAGAGTCAGCAGGATGCCCGACTTCCCACAATGGTGTTGATTTGAATAGATGGACTCAGTGTTTCCCTTTGCTTTTTTGAGGACTGCCATTATTTTTCTGAGAGGCTAATCAACCAGAACAGTAGAGTCAGTTCGTGGAAGTGTGGTGTACTTTTTACCTTGAGACCTTTCAATCAAGTGCCTAACAGGAGCTTAAGAAATATTTTCTAATAAAAAGAATCCCCGTGAACAGAAAGAAAGTTCCAAAGGAAGAGGGGTAATGCAAGTAGAGGAGGGTGTCTTAATCAGCATCCTCACTGCTAGACTCCAAGGACCCGACCACATAACTTAGAGGAAGGACTTATTTGCTCATAGTTTCCTTGGGGATTTAGGGGTTCAGTCCACATGAGGCTAGGGACCCCAGATCTCAGAGCAAGATGGTGGAAGCAAAGAGAGGGAGAGCCCAAGGCTTCATTCTCAATCACAGAGGCTGGAAACAAAAGAGAGAGAGAGAGAGAGGGAGAGAGAGAGAGAGAGAGAGAGAGAGAGAGAGAGAGAGCACAGAGGAGGAACCATATATAATTCCCAAGGCTGCAGCCCCAGGGACCTACTTTCTCCAGCCCCACCCTACCAGCCCAGGCCACTACCCAGATAAATCCACTGTAGTGGATTATAACCAAGCCCCACTTCCAACATTGCTACCTTTTCTCCATGAGAGTGAGGGGGCCCTTCTATTTCCAAACCATGACACAGGGAGATGTAAGAGAAGAAGGCTTATGCATTCCTGTTCATTTTTTCTTTTACTGGGTGGAGGGGAGTGCTGGGGATTGAACTCAGGGGTATTCTACCTCCAAGATACATACCCAACCCCTTTTTTCAATTTTTATTTTTGAAACAAGATTTCACTAGATTGCTAAGGGCCTCACTAAGTTGCTGAGGCTGGCCTTGAACTTGCAATTTTCCTGTCTCGGCCTCCCAAGTACTGGGATTATAGGTGTGTGCCACCATGCCCAGCTAATTATCTTCATTTCTTAAAGAAAAAGAATATTATCATGACAACTTCATAATTAGGTAAGTGATTACAGTCTCCATTCAGAATTATAAAACTTAAAGAGGATTTTCTGATATCCAAAATATCACCCAACCTCGTCTTACCTGATGTCTTACCATTAAAAACTAGTTCTTTTAGATAAATTTTGTCTCCTGTTAATTGAAGCTCATTAGAATGAGCAAATCAAATCCTACCTGAGCCAGAGTAGTGAAGAAAACCTGAGGACAATTTTCCTAAAAACTGACTTTCTATATTCATGATGTCCAATAGAAATATAATGTAAGAGAATCTCTGAGAGTCAGATAACAGTGCCCACCATTCCTCCCCTCCTCCACAAAGAACAAAAGAAACAGAGAAATATATAGCTGCATTTACAGGTAAATGACCAGGGGAAAGTTCTAGAACTTACCAAAAATGAGACAAGAACCCTACAAGACACAGTTCTGGAATACCAGTATAAAATGAGAATAGCATAAACTGCAACCTGGCTCCCTGGCCTGGAAAACCACATGGCAGAGGAAGAAGTGAAAGGGAAAGTCCCAGTACCCCCCCCATTGTTGTAGATGCCAGCAATCCTAACCACCAGAGAGTTCCACAGTCATCACAGTCCCAGAGCCCAGTTAGGAGAGTCGCCTGGAATATACATGGTAGCTTTGCTTTGTAGAAGGAATCACATACTACCCCACCCCAACCCCAGAGCCCAGCCTGCTGAAGCTCAGCACCATCTTGAGAGTAGATCCACTGTTGGGATTGGTACTGCCCTACGGGACAGAAGCCTCTGTATATCCTCATCCTGGACCCCCACAGGCATTCTACCACATGAACACTCGGGGCTGCATGCTCAGAAACACAACTAGACCCAGCAATGAAACTGTGACCCCAAATCCAAGCCTGGCAATATCCTATGCTGCAAAGGACAGATGGCTCAGTTTAGTGCATGAGGGCTTCCACCCCCAGGACCTAAAGACCAAGGCATTTGCTCCCTGGGATCTGGGTCCATTTGCCCTCCAGGACTGCCTTCTGTAATTGACCATGCATCAGTACAAGCTACCATGGGGACTGGGGACATGTATGTCCCTTTCCACCACCTCTCACAACCAGCTTCCAGTTAATGCATGACACTGTTGGGCCTGGGAGCTTGCACTCTACACGCCCCACTGCCACCACTGAGGGTTCAGGCTACATGTCCTTAGAGACCTTCAATAAACAAATAGATTTTTCAGCAGAAACCTTAGAGGCCAGGAGAGAATGGACTGACATGTGTGAAGTGCTGAAAGAAAATGGGAAAAAAACAAAAACAGAAACTGCTAACCGAGAATATAATACTCAGCAAAGCTATGCTTCAGAAATGAAGGAACATTAAAGATTTTACAAGACAAGCAAAAGCTGAGGGAATTCATTACCACCAGACAGGACCTACAAGCAATGCTTAAGGGAGTCCATTAGTAGAAGCAAATGGATGAAAACTTCCCTCATGAAAACATATGAATATATAATACTCAACAATAAGGCAGATACACAAAAGGAAAGAAGAAGAGAATCAAATCTTATTGGTACAGAAAACCATTAAGCCACAAAGATAAACAACAAGAGAGGAAGAAAGGAACAAAGAATTTTGAAACAACCAGAAGAAAATTAACAAAATGACAGGAGTAAGTCTTTATATATCAATATTAACCTTGAATGTTAAATGGATGAAATTCCCCAATTAAAAGATATGAACTGGCTGAATGGATGAAAAAAAACTAGACCCAATTATATGCTGCCTACAAGAAACTCACTTCACCAGTAAAGAGGCAGGCAAACTGAAAGGAATAGAAAAAAGATATTCCAGGCAAATGGAAATCAAAAGTAAGCAGGTATAACTGTACTTATATCAGACACATAGACTTTAAGACAAAAACTATAAAAAGGTCACTATGTAATGATCGAGGGATCAATTCACCACAAAGATAAAACAATTGTAAATGTATATGCACCTAATGCTGGACCAACACACATTTATAGAATATTATATCCAACATTGCAGAATATGCGTTTTCCTCATCACATGGAACATTCTCTAGGATAGATCATAAGTTAGGCCACAATACAGGACTCAACAAATTAAAAAAAAATTTGAAATCATGTCATTTATATTTTCTGACCACAATGGAATAAAATTAGAAATCACCAAAAACAACCATAATGGAATAAAACTAGAAATCCACAAGGGGAACTTTAGAAATTGCACAAATACATGGAAACTAAGCAACATGCTATTGCGTAAAAAATGTGCCATTGAAGAAATCAAAAATTGGAAAATTTCTTGAAACAAAGGAAAATGGAAACACAACATACCAAACACTTATGAGATATAGCGAAAGGAGTAAAAAGAGGAAAGTTTATAATAATAAGCACCTACACCAAAAAATAGAAGATTACAAATAAATAACTGAATGATGCATCTCAAGGAACTAGACAAGCAAGAAAAAATATAATGTGAACTACATTTGTGGTTTTACCTTGTCTGAGAGTCACATTAAAAGCCTTAAGAGGCTGGGCATGGTGGCGCACGTTTGTAATCCCAGTACTTGGGAGGCTGAGACAGGAGGACCGCAGGTTTGCAGCCAGCCTCAGCTACTTAGTGAGGCCCTCCGCAACTTAGTGAGACCCTGTTTCAAAATAAAGAATAAAAAATAGGGCTGGGGGTGGAGTTCAGAGGTAGAATGTCCCTGGGTTCAATCCCCAGTATAGCAAAAAAAAAAAAAAGCCTTACGCGTAGGAATGGAACCACCATATGACCTGGTTATACAATTCCTAAATGTTTATCCAAAAAATTGAAATAATTCCATAGTGATACATGCATACTCATGTATATAGCAGCACAGTTCACAAGAGCCAAGTTATGGAACCAACCTAGATGCCTGTCCACAGATGAATGGATAAAGAAAATATGGTATACATACACAATGGTGTTTTACTCAGTCATAAGGAAGAACAAAATTATGTCATTTGCAGGAAAATGGATGGAACTGGAGATCATCATGCTAAATGAGATTAGCCACTCGGAAAGTCAACAAAGGTCTTATGTTTTCTTTTATATCTAGAAGATATAGGGAAAAAAAGGAACCTTATGAAAATAGAAGATAGATGAGTAGACTATAGAAAGGGAATTAGAGGATGGAGGGAGAGGAAAAGGGAGGTATAGGAGAATGAAATAGAGCAAATTATACATTGTACATGTATGAATGTATCACAAAAATCCTATTATTATATACAGTTATGATACACTAATAAACATGTGGAAAACTTAAGAGATAGGTAAAACTAATTTAATATTAACTTTTATTTAACCCACTATAACCAGAATACTGTCACTTCAATACATAATAAAATTTTTTTAATTATTAATGGACTATTATATATATATATATTTTTTTTTTTTTGCGGTACCGGGGATTGAACCCAGGGGCGTTCTACTCCTGCGCTACACCCCCAGCCCTATTTTTTATCCTTTATTGAAACCAGGTCTCACAAAGTTGTGGAGGGCCTCACTAAGTAGCTGAGGCTGGCCGCGAACCCGGATCCTCTGGTCTCTGCCACCCAAGTACTGGGATTACAAGCGTGCGCCACCACACCCGGCTTATTTTATATTTTTTACACTGTCTTTTAAATCTGAAGTGTATTTTTACATTTCAATTCATCTCATTTCAGATTATTCACATTTCATGTGCTTAGTATCCACATGTGGCTACTCTACTAGAGAGTGCAGTTCAATAACATGACTCATTTTCAACCTTTTATTTTTCCTTCTCAAGCACAACATTTTCATATCTTTTTCTCACCTGCTACAGAGAGAATCATTCATAAAATTATTAAGATGATTCAAAATTCACTGCTACCGAAATGTCCATCACTATATGATGAATAAATTAAAAATATGTATGTATGTAGAGTTAAATATTATTCAGCCTGGAAAGGAAGGAAATCCTATCACATGCTACAACATGAATGGAACCTTGAAGACCTTATGATAAGTGAAATAAGCCAGACCGAAAGGACCAGTTCTGTGTGAGTCCACTTATATGAGGTACCTGGGGCCGTCAAATTCATAGAGACAGAACATAGAATGGTGGATACCAGTGTCTTGGAAGGAAAAAATGCAGAGGTGTGTGTGTGTGTGTGTGTGTGTGTGTGTGTGTGTGTGTATGCGCGCACATATGTGTGCATGCGTGCGTGTGCAACTGAGAATTGAACCCAGGGATGTTCTACCTCCAAGCTACACCCCTGGCCCTTTTTATTTTTTACTTTGAAACAGGGTCTTGCTAAATTGCTGCGACTGACCTCAAACCCACAATCCTCCTTTCCCAGCCTCCCAAGTACTGGGATTACAGACATGTACCACCATGCCTGCCTGGCCCAGAGTCATTTTTTTTAAAGGTTCAATGTTTCAGTTTGGGGTGATGAAAAGTTTTAGGGATGGATGGTGGTGATGGTGTTGCAATAATGGTAAATTTTCTGTCGTGGATATTTTACTAAAATTAAAAATATAAAATCCACCACTGTAAACCTTGTGTTAATATCCAGCCCTTTAGCTTTGAATTCATTTCCTTTACTTTGGAAAGAATAGCTTCTCCCTATTGCTTCATGATCATAGCTTAGAGAGTATTATATTATTAATCATAAAATTACACCTTATTTTCTGTACAGTTGAGCACTAGGTGGTTTATACAACAATTAGTGGGTTAAGTTTCACTTGCAATTAGAAATGCTAGACCAACTGAGACGTGCAAAAATGACAGCTAAAAGCTGGGTTCCTGTTACAGAGGTGGGTGTGCTTAAAAAAGGAGGAAAACAATTCCATTCTGTGGAAGAGTTGTTATTTAAAAAATACAATACATGGGATTTTGGCATTTGACGAGGCATAAGAAATGCTTTAGAAGTAGCAAATGAGCAAAAATAATTGCTTGTCTTTTTCATAATGGTTCCCATAGTGTTATACCCAGCCTATCAAGATGTGTGGGCATTAAAATCAGAATGAAGGGAGCATTTTTGTAACTTAAAAGTCAATTAATTAGCATATATCTGTGGAGCTTAAGAGTAACCTAATATTGAAATTCAAAGCTAAAAGAAACCTTACATATGGTGGCTGAGAGAATAACTTTCTGATTTCCCTATTGCTTCCAGTGTCCTGTCCATTTAAACAACATAATGATGGCCTAAGAGGCCTGAGTTCAAATCCCTATACTGGAAGTATTAACTGTAATGGATTAAGAGGAAATTAGTTGGATCCCATGATCTCTGCTTACTCACCTGTAAAATGAGGAAATAATTCTTTTCAGAGATGTCAAGAGGACTCAAAACAATAAACATGAAGTGTTTATTGATAAAAATAGTGACACTGATAAATGATCACTATTATTACTCTCCTTTTGGAAGTTAAATTAGGACCCATTCATCTTCTAGACCTAGTATAACTTTGAGAGAAGTAAAAGCGTCATTTTACCTGGTACTTTATAGAATTATCACAGCAGAAATAATTGTTCAATTACCTATTTAATGTGTCTTTCTCTGGTAACTCTATAAACTCCATAAGGTCAGGGTCTTCTCTGTTTTCTTCACCAATGTATTCCCAGCCTCTTAATAAGTTTTGTAAATAGATAAGGAGTTGCAGAGACAATGAAAGCAAGGAGGGCAACCACAATTCCAACAGCGAGAGCTTCCTCTTTGTGCAATGGCCGTGTAGTCTCTCCCTATTGTTCCAGTTTTAGTATATGTGTTACCAAAGTGAGCATAGGCAGCTGCTATTGATTGGCACTGAGGCATCTTTGTGAGTCATTTTTCTTGTTGCTTTCAAAATTTCCCCCCCTTTTTTTTTTGGTCTTTCAACAGTTTACAGTGTGTCCAGGTGTGGGTCTATTTGGGTCTAATGGACCTGGAGTTTGTTCAACTTCTTGGAAGTACAAATTAATGTTTTCTCCATAACTGGGAAGTTTTCAGTCATTCTTTCTTTGAATAGTTTTTCTGGGCCTTTCTCTCTTCTCCATCTGTTATTTCCATTACGCTTATATTAGTGTGTTCGCCTCTCTGAGACTCTGCTCAGTTTTTCTTCTTTGTTTTTTTTCTGTGTTCTTCAGATTGCTTGTCTCTGTTTGTCTTCAAGTTCACTGATTCTTCTTGGGGGTGTAGCTCAGTGGTAGAGTACTTGCTTAGCTTGTGCAAGGCCCTGGGTTTGAACCCCAGCACCACGAAAAGAAAAAAAAACTATGGAGGCCGGAGAGCAGTGAGTTGACATTGAAAGTGTTGAAAGACAACCTGTCTACCAAGAATTCTTTCAAAAATGAAGTTGAAATAAAGACATTCCTAGTTTTTTGTTTTAAGAATCTCATGCTCTGCCAGAATGACCTAGCCAAGGCAAGGAGTTGCACAGACCCCTCGCTCAGTTGGTGGCGATGTAGAGAAAAGGAAACCCTTCTTCAGTTAGTGGGAATATAAGTTGGTACAGCCATTATAGAAAACAATACGGAGGTTCTTCAAAATTTTAAAAATAAAATGATCATATGATCCTCAAGTCCCACTTTGGGGAATATATTCACAGGAAATGAAATCAGGATCTGGAACAGACATCTGTCCTCTCGTGTTCATTGCGGCATTATTCACAATAGCCAAGACATGGAAGCAACCGAAGTGTCCATCGCAGATGAATGGAAAAAGGAAATATGACTTACCTACACCATGAGTACTATTCAGTCTTAAAGAAGGAAATCCTGCTATTTGTGACAGCATTGGTGAACCCGAAGCAGAGAGTAAAGGTACAACATTTCAGTGATGCAAAATGAATAGATTCTGGGGATCTAATGTATAGAAAGAGGGCTATAATTATTAATATTAGTTTACACCCTTGAACTTTGCTAGGAGAGTAGATTTCAAATGCTCTCACCTCACACGCATCCCACATACACACGCACACACAGACCACAGCTATGGATGTCCAGCCCTTGTCCCTTGGGGAAACTACTCCTTCATCCTATAAAAGGAAATCTCTTCCACGCCTCATTCTTCCCTCACCCAACCTTATGCCTACCCGTGAATCAAGCAGGCGTAAGGGCACCTAGAAAAGCCTCAGGCAGGAGGACAGTAACGACCATTGTCACATTGAATCTAATCGCCTCAGCAGGCTCCAGCGCTACTGTAAGAGGGCTGGATCCTCCAAGTCTGAGCTTCTTTTCAATATTCTTGCCACGGTGAACTATAGACCTCACGATGCCTTAATTTTTAGCAAACTGTCCGTAAAGTAAGCACAGCTACTTAAGACTCTCATTACCCATTTCCAGACTACATTGTCTGATCTGATATTAAGAAAGAAAATATTTCCTCAGTGACTATGGCACTGCCGTATCTTTCGAGCTAAATGGTCTTTTATTCTGGAAAGCACTGCTTTGTCTCATCTTGTTTGAGATTTGTTTAACGGTGTCAACCTACTAGCCTACTTGAATTACTTTAAAAAGAACACAAATATTAGTCTTAATGATTGTTTCCTTAGCTTCTGAAGAAAGCGCTGGAAAGAAGCCTTCTGATGGGGGGACAAGGGCAGGGGGCCATGTTGTTCTTTCCATTTCCACACTAATAATAACATCTCGCAAAGTTATTCAGCTCCTTCTAGTTTACAGAGAGCTTTCCCTTGAGTTTTCACAAACCCTGAGATGAATTCTTTTATTCATTTAAAAAATAATTAGACGGGGGACTAGGACAATTAAGAAATTTGCCAAAGAATGATTAAATAGAAACTTTATGATGCAAATGCCAAACTCAGTTCTCTTGCTATAGGGGCTAGCTAACACCTTTTCTACTACGCTATTTTTTTCTATGAGTTTTTGAGTTTTGTTTTGTTGTTGTTTGTTTGTTTCTTTTTACTTTTCTGTATTAATCATGTCCCTCTTAGAAGATAAGGACCAAGAGGACAGAATGGTGTCTATCTAAGCAGCTTTACAGTGCATCTTATGACTCTGGTTCTTTGGGGGAGAGGGGTAAGGGGAGATTGGACCCAGGGGCATTCGATTTCTGAGCTACACCCCCAGCCCTTTTTATTTTTCATTTTAAAACAGTTTCTCACTAAGTTGCTAAGGATCTCACTAAATTGCTGAGACTGACCTTGAACCTGCGATCTTCCTGTCTCACCCTCCCAAGCCCGGCTTGAATATAGCTATTTAAATCAACTTAGTTCAAGAGTTATTTATTAGGCATCTACCACATACAAAGCACTGTATTTGGCATTCCCTCCAGGCTTTCAGAAATGTTCAGTCCCCATTCGATGACACCTTTTACTAGAATTACATCATTTTTCAAGATATGTGTTTTTGCAGTGATATCTTAAATAACTGAAATAAAGAAGGCTTAGTAATGACAGCGGAGCTTTATGATGTCTTCCTAGCCTACTTTGAATTCATTAACCTCATCCAACTATTTTGGTAACAAAGGCATGTGTGTGTGTGTGTGTGTGTGTGTGTGTGAAGTTCAGTTGGTTTTATTTTTTGTGGTTTTTTTTGCTTTTTTGGCTTAAGCTAAGTCAAGTGGAGTATAAGGCTTCAATCAAAAGCCTCAACTGATACAAAGAGGTCAATACTTAGTTATTGATCCACATAGCATGTGTGTGTGTGTGTGTGTGTGTGTGTGTGTGTGTGTGTGT
>PVJS01036262.1:0-20541 GCA_004027185.1 Glis glis
ACTGTCATAAACAATGTGTATATATGAGATTATACCAACATCATTCTCAGTGCTACGTGTGGGGGGGAGGTGGGGGGGGGAGGGACACCAAGAGCTGTGTGCATGTATGTTAACACCGAACTGATACTCAATGTGATGTGAGACTACAATGCACCAATAAAAACATAAAAAAATTATGAATAAAGATGCTATACATTTTCAAGTACAAAAAAATACGGCTGGGGGTGTAGCTCAGAGGTAGAATGCCCCTGGGTTCAATCCCCAGTACCGCCCAAAAGAAATTAAAAAATAAAAATGAATAAACAGCAAAAGTTTTAAGGCATAGATCTTAATGAGGGTTAATTGTTGGTATGTTTCCATTTCAGGGCCTCTTCTCGGCCTCTCTCTGACTTATTTAAATTTTCCCATGCTTGGCCTCTATTCAAAAGAGAATGAGCACTTGGAAATACATCATTGAAGATGCCATTAAAGACTTTTAAAGAATTACTGCTTGTCTACCAATTTTGAAAAATTAATCACATTTTGGTCTACTCGGAATTTAATAGCTGCTCTAGAATGTCTAGAATTCTGCTAAGAATTTGCCCTAACAAATTAATGTACAAAAAATTGGGCTAATTTTTAAATCAAGTTCAGATCTCGAGTTAAATACTTAGTTGATGTTTGTTTCCTTCATTTCAAAAACCCAGGGGGCCCAGCATGGTGGCGCATGCCTATAATCCCAGTATTTGGGAGGCTGAGACAAGAGGATGGTAGATTCAAGGCCAGTCTCGGCAGCTTAGCAAGGCCCTCAGCAACTTAGCAAGACCTTGTTTCAAAATAAAAATTAAAAAGGGGTGGGGGTGTAGCTCAAAAGTAGAATGCCCCTGGGTTTAATTCCCAGTACCCCTTCCCAATTTTTTTTAAATAAAAAAAAAATTAAAACCAGCCAGGCATGGTGGTACACGCTTGTCATCCCAGTACTTGGGAGGCTGAGACAGAAGGATCCGGGTTCGCGGCCAGCCTCAGCTACTTAGTGAGACCCTCCGCAACTTAGTGAGACCCTGTTTCAAAATAAAGAATAAAAAATAGGGCTTGGGGTGTAGCTCAGAGGTAGAATGCCCCTGGGTTCAATTCCTAGTACCATAAATAAATAAATAAATAAATAAATATTAAAACCAATGGGGAGGATTTTGTCAGGATTTTAGAGTCTGAAAGATATCTGGGTTGGGCACAGAAGTCACAGTGCTAACACCCACTGTTTAGTAGCTTTTGCTTATATGAGCACAGGTCTTTGATAAAACCAAAATGTATCATTGAATAAAGTCAAATTCTCCAGGTAGGTGTGGTTTCGGGAAAAGCACAGGAATTCCTATTTGTTAGGGCTAAAATCTTCAGCTGACAAGTTTTACCCATTTTAACTAGTAAAGCAGAGAATGTCCACAGCGCCTTTTTACCTAAATCCATGAATATGGTCTCAGAATGGAAAGTACTTTTCACGGGCTTTCTAGAAGTTAAAAACCAAAAACCTACTTCCGTTTCATTTGTTTTCGAAGTGGCTGATGTGGGGACTCCTGCCGTGTTTAATTTATAAATGGTGTCCCATAAAGCACAGAATTGAAGCGCTAGAAAACGTTGTATTCCAGAAACAGTAAGATGGAAATAAACAGTCCTTCAACAACAGTGAGTTCTAACGCAAAATGACCCTGACATTGGTCTGAATTGATCATGGCTGTGTACGTCCTTTAAATGCTATGACTTTGCTGTAAAATAGGACGAAAAATACTCCGCTTATAAATCCCAAGATGCAGGCACACTGACATCCACATTGCAGGCCCCAAAGCGCACCAAAGCAGCCGTTTAAAAATACGTTTAATTGCAGAAATTTTCAACACACATAAAAGTAGAGAGAAAAAGCTCGATGGATCACCACTACCAGTTATCCAGTTTCAACAAAAATTAATATTTTGTCAATCTAGCTTCATGGATCCCTTCCTGGTATATTTTTCTTCTTTCCTTTCTTTATTTCTTTTTTCCTCCTCTTCCTCCTTCCCTCCTTATCTTGGCCCCTCTTCCTTCCTCCCTTCTTTCCTTCCTTCCTTCCTTCCTTCCTTCCTTCCTTCCTTCCTTCCTTCTTGCTGAAAATTTTTAAAGGAAGTCTCATATACCATGTCATTTCTCTTGTAAATACCTTAGTCATCATCTCTAACAAGACTATTTTTAGGACACAACTACCATACCTAACACCTATCCATCACACCTAACCTTCACTTGGTTTTCTCCTTTGCAGTTCTTCAGATCAGCTTGTCATTTCGTTTTGACAGTGTGTGTGTGTGTGTGTGTGTGTGTGTGTGTGTGTGTGTGGTACTGGAATTGAACCCAGGGGCATTCTACCTCTGAGCTACATCCCAAGTCCTATTTTTCCCCCTATTTTGAAACAGGGCCTCACTAAGTAGCTGAGGCTTGCCATGAACCTGCGATCCTCCTGTCACCCTCTCAAGTACTGGGATTACAAGCGTGCGCCACCACGCCCAGCTTGACAGTCTTAACTATTACAGTTCTCTCCCTAATATTAAAGTTACTATTCCCTAATACTGGCAAAATGTTGATAATCATTGAAGTTAGATAAATCATGGGGTTTGGCTCAGTAATCGCTCTTTTAAAATAAGAGAATAAAACTGACAAATTTTTTTCCTCCTCTCATCATGCCTAAATCAGGAGTCCAGAAGATAGCAGGTCATTGTCACCTTGACTGAGAGAATTTGGAAGGTGTATGTGTGTTTGTGTGCGTGTGTGTGCGTGTGCGTGTGCGTGTGTGTGTGTGTGTGTGTGTTACTGGGGATTGAACCCAGGGGTGCTCTACCGCTGAGATACACTCCCAGACCTATTTTATTTGTTATTTTGAAGCAGGGTCTCACTACGCTACAGTGCACTGGCCTCAAACCTGTGAATCCTCCTGTCTCAGCCTCCCAAGTACACTGGGATTACAGGGCTGCACCACCACACCTGGCTGGAAGCTATCTTTTGACTCAATGATTCAAACAGGCTCAGGCCTCTCTTGGTGTAGTAAGAGCACTGTCTTTGATACTATTTATGATTACTGAATTCTGTTCCTGGGCTGTCAGCCTTGTCTCTGGAAGCCCAACTATTACCAAAGCTGCTACAGGCTTTATTTTCAAAGCACCCTCCAATGGGTAGGATGTCGGTTCAATTACGGCACAGCGCAGAGCTGAGGCGAGACCACGAGGTTGTCTGAGCTCGGTGTGCTTCTTCTGGAGCCAAGCTGTAAAACTCACCGGGCAAATTTTTTCAAAAGAAATGTGACATTTTACATGTCATTGTGAGCCTTTAAAAGAAGTCAAAAGAACGTTTGAAAACCAGCATAGCTTCTTGGCTGATACCAACGACCCTTAAGACTCATGTGGGAAGAAAGTCTCCAACCCCAGCCCCTAAGTGTGGCTGAATTTCAGAGATGAAAAATTAAAAAAATAAATAAACAAGTATAAGGAACTGAGTATTTCCTAGCTGAAGACTTTATTTCTTGGATTTTTTCCAACTACATCTTTTTGTTTGTTTTTAACTCCTATTACCTATTGTGTGTGTGTGTGTGTGTGTGTGTGTGTGTGTGTGTGTGTTTTACTGGGGATTGAACCCAGAGGCATTCTACTCCTGAGTTACACCCCCAGACCTATTTTATATTTTATTTTGAAACAGGATTTCACTAAGTTGCTGATCACCTCACTAAATTGCAGAGTTTGGCCTGGAACCTGCAATCCTCCTGTCTCAGCCTCCCAAGTACTGGGATTACAGGCATGCACCACCACACCTGGCTTACCAGGTTTTTAAAACCAGGGTTGACTTCTGAATTTCTAATATTTAATTGCATAGGAATAAGTTAACCACAAGTAGACAGTCTGCCAAATGCAGAATGGGGACATCTTACAGAAAAACAAACAAACAAAAAAACCCAAAAACTAGTTTTTATAGCACATTAATGTGTAAAAGGAAAAAAGTGGGGTGATATAAGAACCATAATGACCTGCACCCGGAGATCTCCCCCCCTGCTGGGGACGCGGGGCAGGAGAGCCCTGGGCCCCGCCCCCAAAGACCCCCTGGCGCTGGGGATGCTGGGCAGGCAAGCCCCTGGCCCCGCCCCCGGAGACCCCCTCCTGTGCTGGGGATGTGGGGTGGGAGAGCCCTGAGCCCCACCCTTGGAGATCCCCCGGTGCTGGGGACTCAGGGCAGGTGAGCCCGTGGCCTCATCCCTGAAGATCCCCGGCACTAGGGACACAGAGCCAGAGAGCCCTTGGCCCCACCCCCGGGGAACCCCTCCACCCCACCCCACCCCGGCGCTGGAGACACAGGGTGGGTGAGCCCTTGGCCCCACCCCTGGAGAACCCCTCACCCTGGCACTGGGGACGTGGGGAGGGGGGAGCCCCTGGCCCTGTCCCATAGTACCCCAGTGCTGAGGTCAGGGGATGATGAGCCACGACCCTGCACAGGAGGGACCACAGACAAAGAGAGAAAACCTCAGATGAGTGAAGAAGGTGAACTAACTGGGGGAGACAGGAGGGAAGGTGAGGGAAACAAACTGGAGCACAGGATGCACTTACACGAAGATATCAAAGTCAACTACTATGCTGAAAACGGGAAGGAGGGAGGGGGAGGAGGGAGGGTGGGAATTGGGGAGAACTAATTGACCGATGAGTGCATGTATACGTCAACCACCCCGAAATCCTTCAAGATGTATGTTTGCAATGCACTAATAAAAAAATTAATAAATAAAAATTAAAAAAGGAAAGAAAGCACAAATAAAGTGAAGGACTTCCAAAAAAAAGAACCATAATGAACATATACATGTATAGAAAATTTTTGAGCCCTTATTCAAACAAGCCAACGGTGGGTTCTCTCCTAAGTAGCATGGTGGCGTTTGTCAGTGGTTTGATTGTGACAGCACAGGATGCAATGGTGAATGTTGAGGTAGAAGTCACACGCACATTTTAAAAGGAGCGAACAAAACATTGAGAGTGAAGGTGTCATCTCATCGTATTTATTGTGATCTTTGAGGTGGAAAGAAAATGAACAAGTTAAACGAAAATGGCTACTTCCATCTTGGATGAAAAATGACTGTGCGCTAAGACAGTTCATCTCTCCCTCTCTTTCTCTCTCTCTCTCTCTCTCTCTCTCTCTCTCTCTCTCTCTTTTCTCACACACAATATAAATAGCATCCGGCCAGGAACTTCTCAGGGTAAAGTCAATCTTTCTTGGCTAGAGACCATAGTAAACAGGCATCGTCCACAATTACTTATTTGTAACCAGAGCCCAAAATGCTTTGATCTGCTCTAAGATGGAAATGGTTTGATCAAATAGAACCCTTCATTCAAATTCTACCTGCGTTTGTTTTGGACTTGAAAGAACTCTACTTTCCCCACATTTTGACTTAAATGAACACAAGTTTGCTGAAATTGGAGGTTCAAGAATATGTTTCATGTTTGGGCGAGGGTTTATGGCACTGCGTTCCTTCAGAACTGTATTTTATGGTGTTGAAATAGTCACGTTAGGATTTAGAAGCATTTCAGCAAATTCCTGTAACTACTGATCAGAAGTTCATTATTGTTATTATTTAATGTTTCCCTCTGACTTCACTCTCCGCCTCCAGTTCTTCTAGTTTAACTGCTGCTGGACCTGTGTCAGAGCAAGTTTAATAAATCAAAACACCTGGCCAGGCATGGTGGTGCACACCTGCAATTTCACTACCTGGGACGCTGAGACAAGAGGATCTCAGGTTCGAGGCCAGCACGTGATAACTTACTGCAACCCTGTTTCAAAATAACAAATTAAAAAGAATTATAAACCTGTGTTCTATTGACCTAAGTTTTAATTTTACATGTATTTTATCTTTATATATGTTATAATTTTCAGTATGCAGCCGCAGAAAGCTATGAGGTAGTCTTCCCTGTGCAAGACTGAGAAATTGGAGATTGCATAAACCAGTTCCCCTGTGGTGTAAATAACTGGAGTCATACAGCATCTAAATGTCCTGCTATATATAACTAGCATATGTGTGTATACATACATAGATATGCATATAAATATATATGTATATTGATACATTTGCCTCAGTGAAAAGGTCAGGAAGGACCCCCAAGAAGAGTGTCGAATGGAGAGTTTGGGAATTCTTATCAGGAATGGAGACTCCTCATGAGCTCAAGCTCTGCCAAATAAAAATCACAGAATGAAAGTATAGAGCCAGAAGTGGTGGCACATATCCGTAATCCTAGTATTTGGGAGACTGAGACAGGAGGATCACAGGTTCGAGGACAGCCTCAGCAATTAGTGAGACGCTCATCAACCTAGCAAGACCCTGTTTCAAAATAAAAATAAAATTGGACTGGGAGTGTAGCTCAGAGGTAGAATGCTCCTGGGTTCAATCCCCAGTGCCAAAAAAACCCCTCATTACCATAAAATTAAGTGTAGAGAATTATTCCCTTATATCATCAAAGGACAGAGGCTAGGCAGAAAAAAACAGCAAGCCAAATTTTGTTCATATTTCAATAAATAATTCGATATTTATTTATTTAATTTTGGGTAGTACAAATGATTGAACCCAGGGGCATTTCTACCTGTGAGCTACAACTCCAGTCCTATTTCATTTTTTTATTTTGAAACAGGGTCTTGCTTAATTGCTGAGGCTGGCCTCAAACCTTTGATCTTTCTGTCTCAGCCTCCAAAAACTGGGATTACAGGCATACACCACCCACCATGCCTGGCTTCATACTTCTTTACAATTTTTTCTTCACTCTCTACATCCTTATCTTGGAGATAGGCCTTACATTGAACACCAGTATATTCTTCCATGACTGTTTTCATCAAAAAGATGTTTCTAGCCGGGCGTGGTGGTGCACCTTTGTAATCCCAGTACTTGGGAGGCTGAGACAGAAGAATCGCAAATTCCAGGACAGCCTCAGCAAATAGTGAGACTTTCATCAACCTAATGAGACCCTGTTTCAAAATAAAAATAAAATAGGGCTGGGGAGGTATCTCGGAGGTAGAATGTCCCTGAGTTCAATCCCTAGTACCACACACACACAAGATGTTTCTATGTTTTAGAAAGAAAACTAAAATGCTTGTCCACTTGGTGTCTTGTGTGGGTCAAAATATTAGCACACTTTTTTCACATTAACAGTCATAAAATAAATTTATTTTTATATAGCTGCCAAATAAAAGAATATGTTCATTTTCTACAAAACCACAACACTTTAATATTTAATAAAAAAATAGAGTTAGGGCTGGGTGTGGTGGTGCACGCTTGTAATCCTAGTACTTGGGAGGCTGAGACTGGAGGATCGCAGGTTCAAGGACAGCCTCAGCAATTTAGTGAGGCTCTCAGCAACCTAGTGAGACCCTGTTTCCAAATAAGAAATTTTTTAAAAAAGCAATCTGGGGATGTAGCTTGGAGGTAGAATGCCTCTGGGTTCAATTCCTAGTACCACACACACACAGAAAAAATAAGAGTTAGAAAAATTCCATTTTGCAACTCTCATAGAAATTGAGTTCAGGCTGGATAGTGTATTTACCTAGTTTTCAAGTACTTCTTCTCCACAAATAACAGTAACAAAGGGAAAAATGGTAACCTGTTAGTAGAGCAGCCCAGCTGACCCTTCCTTAACCAAGAGAGGAAGTACCTTTGGCTCCTGCCGCGTAGCACTGAGAAGGGCCGACACCACCTGTGTAGTGTTCCTGCCCGAAATTCAAGCATGAAACTAATCACAGGAAACAATGAGACCAGTCCCAGTCAAGGGAATACTATGGCTGACCTGTAGTCTTCAAAATCGTTCATGTCATGAAAGGCTGACGTTCCATACAAAAGAAGATTAAAGAACAATGCAGGATCCTGGGCCAGATTCGGGATAGAAAAGATTATTTCTTTTTCTACAAATGACATTAAAGGGGGAACTACAGCAATCTGCATATGCATTGCACAGTATTTCATCAATATTACTTTTCCTGAGCTGTGCGTGGTGGCGCACACTTGTAATTCCAGTACTTGGGAGGCTGAGACCGGAGGATCCGGGTTTGCGGCCAACCTCAGCTACTTAGTGAGGCCCTTTGCAACTTAGTGAGACCCTGTTTCAAAAATAAAAATAAAATAGGGCTAGGGGTGTTGCTCAGAGGTAGAATGCCCTCGAGTTTAATCTTCTGTACTACAAAAACAAAAACAAAACAACAACCAAAAAAACACACATAACAGAATACTCAATAGGCTATTTAAGAGACAAATGTGGTTTTGCAAAAATCCCAAGTATGTTTGTTTGTTTGTTTTCTTCCCCTCCTCCGTTTACTCACTCTTAAACACATTTATTTATTTATTTATTTATTTATTTATTTATTTATTCGTACTAGGGACTGAACCCAGGGGTATTCTACCTCCAAGCTACATCCCCAGCCCAATTATTATTTTTTTTTTTTTGCGGTACCAGGGATTGAACGCAGGGACGTTCTACCTCCACGCTACGCCCCCGGCCCTATTTTTTATACTTTATTTTGAAACCGGGTCTCACGAAGTTGCGGGGGGCCTCACTAAGGAGAGAGAGAGAGCGAGAGAGAGCTGAGGCTGGCTGCGAACCCGGATCCTCTGGTCTCCACCTCCCAAAGTACTGGGATTACAAGCGTGCGCCATCACGCCCGGCTTATTATTGTTTTTTAACAGGGCCTCTCGCAGGTTGCTAAGAGTGTCCCTACTTGCTGAGGCTGGCCTCAAGCCTGCGATCCTCCTGTCTCAGCTTCCCAAGTACTGAGATTACAGGTATGCACCACCACACCCTTGAACACACTCTCGAACACTTTAAACAAATGTTTAATGATTAGTGAAGAGATAGTTAAGCTCGACTAAAGAGTTCAATTTAAAGGCAATCATTTAAAAGTTGACAAATTCATTTACAGTTCAATAACCATTTCTTAATTCATTGATGTAGTGAATCCAGGTATTTTGGTAGTGTAATGGTTTGGATTTGGGGTCTCCCCTGGCCCTCACAGAAATGGGGTGACAGTGTTGGAAGCGGGGCGTGGCTGTAATCTGAGCAGTGGTGGCCCAGGTCTGTAGGGTGTAGCTGGAGAAGGTAGGTCCCTGCATCTGTGGCCCTGGGGATTATATACGGTTCCTCCTCCTTTCGCTCGCTCTCCTGCTTCCCGCCTCCATGATGTGAGGAGCACAGCCTTGCGCTCTCCCCTCTCCACTTCCCGCCACCGCCATGCCCCGAGATCCACCGGCCCCGGCCTCACACTAGCTGAACCCAAATCCAAGAGCAAAAAAAATCTTCCTTCCTCTAAATTACATGGTCAGATCTTTGGATTATAGCTGTGACAATGCTGACTAATACAGGTAGTTAGTTTTTCTGGGCTTTTTATTCTAGTAAAACATGGATAGTATAAAATTTACCACTTTCATGGCACTGAGTACACTCACAGTTTTGTGCAGCCATTAGTCCATCCAACCCCAGAACATGTTCATCAATGCATACTAAACTCCACACCCAGGAAATACTGCACCCAGGAAATACTACCTCCCCTTTATAAACAGTGATTTCTCTATCAGGCATGCCATTTGCAGATATCTTATCCCATTCCATGGGTTACCTTTTTACTTCAATGTGCAAAACTTTTGGTTGTTGTTGGATTTTTTTTTTTTTTTGGTGGTATTGGGGATTGAACCAGGGGCACTCTACCTCTGAGCTGCACCCCCAGCCCTTTTTATTTTTTGTTTAGAAACAGGCTCTCACTAGGTTTCTGAAAGTCTCACTACATTGCTGAGGCTGTCCTTGAACCTATGATCCTCCTGTCTCAGCCTCCCAAGTACTGGGATTACAGGTGTGTGCCACCATACCTGGCTAATGTGCATAAGTTTATTATTATCATTATTATTATTATTATTATTATTATTAGTGGTTCTAGGGATTGAACCCAGGGACATTCTACCTCTGATCTATACCCCCAGTGCTATTTTATTTTTATTTTGAAACAGGGTCTCACTGAGTTACTGTGCACCCAGCTCAAAGATTTTCACTTGTAGCTGGGCATGGTGGCGCCTGCCTGTAATCCTAGTACTTGGTAGGCTGACACAGGAAGATCTCAGATTTGAGTTCGGCCTCAGCAACTTAGTGAGTCCCTGTTTCAAAGTAAAAAATAAAATAGGGCTGGGAGTGTAGCTCAGAGGCAGAATGCCCCTGGTTCAACCCTCAGAACCACACACGCACACACAAAAATTCAATTTTGATGAAGTCCAATTTGCCTACTTTTTCTTTTGTTCCCTATGCTTTTGGTGTTATTTCCAAGAAATCATTTCTATTTTGTTTTCTTTTTGCAGTATTGGGATGGAACTCACGCCCTCACATACGCTAGGCAAGCGCTCTACCACTGACCTACATCCCCAGCCCTTTATTTTGACTTTTAAAGTAGTCAATAGCCATAGATTTTTCGTTCTTTGTGCTTTAGAAAAGGAATGCTAATCCCAGTTATTCATCATCTGTGGAATGTGCAAATGATACATTTTGGCCTCAGCAGCATGTAACTTCGAAAGGAAGTTACATTTACTGTTCCTAACTAAATTACTGCTGACCCATTTGCTGAGATGTGGTCCCTTTTAAGTCTTCCCTTTGCTATTTCTAGAAATTTCTCAGGAGCCGTCCTTATGTGCTCCAGAGCCAATCTCTGGGTTTTGTTTCTGTTTTTCTGCTCAAGCCTCTTCTTTCTCCCTGTGCTGTGAGGACACTGGGCACAGGTGTCCCCTGCCGTGCCAGCCCCTGAGGCCTCCTGACTCGTCACCTCCCGGTGCTAGCCTGGTGGTAGGAGGGACACCCGATGGGCCACGTACTTACTGAGTTGTAGGTGGAGATGCAGAGTCCTGTTAAAGAAAATATTGATCCTTGTTAAAATGGCAAGATTTTATTCAGAATCATTGTGAAAGGTGTCAGGACTACTACAATGGAGGAGAGAGTTTGGGCTCAAGGCCAAATACAGGCAGGATTTAGGGGATTATAAACCTAAATCCTAAAGGTCAGTGGGCGGGAATTACTAAGAGGAGACCTGGAGGGCAGAGGGATTCTGGTTGAACAGGATTCTTACTGAAGGAACCAGGGTGATCAGGTGTCAAAGGTGGGGCAGGAAGATTTTGATCAGATATGGAGAGGGATGAAATATCAAGGGTAGAGGGTTGCCTCTAAACTGACTTAGCAGGCTTCTTGCTACCATGGGGCTATGCAGGCCACACCAGGACAGGGCCAAGGTCAGGGGCCAAGGTCAAGGCCCAGTCGAGAGGAGAGATCAAGGAAGCCTGACTAAAGTTTGGTCAAGGAGAGACTCCTGCCTGGCATGGTGGCTCACGCCGGTAATCCCAGTACTTGGGAGGCTGAGGTAGGAGGATCACAGGTCTGAGGCCAACCCAGGTAATTTAGTGTGACCCTCAGCAACTTAGTGAGAACCTGTTTCAGAATAAAAAAATAAAGCTGGGCGTGGTGGTGCAAGTTTGTAATCCCAGTACTTGGAGGCTGAGACAGGAGGATGGCAGGTTCACGGCCAGCCTCAGCTACTTAGTGAGGCCCTCCGCAACTTAGTGAGACCCTGTTTCAAAATAAAGAATAAAAAATAGGGCTGGGATGTAGCTGGGAGGTAGAATGCCCCTGGGTTTAATCCCCAGTACTGCAAAAAAATTAAAAAATTAAAAAAACTTAAATATTTAAAAAACCCTCAGTGGGGCAAGGGAAGTGGTACAAGAGAAAGGGAAGGGCAAGAAAGAAGCGAATCAGTAGAATTACTATCGTAAACAATGTACTCGGTACTTCATATGGGTGGGGGGAGGCGGGGGGGACACTAAGAGCTGTGTGCATGTATGCTAACATCAAATTGATATTCATTATGATGTGAGACTACAATGCACCAATAAAAGCATGTTAAAAAATAAAAAATAAAAATAAAAATAAATAAATAATAAATAAAATAAAATAGGGCTGGGGGTATAGCTCAAAGGTAGAATGTCCCTGAGTTCAATCCCCAGTACAAAAACAAACAAAAAAGTAAGAAAGAAAGAAGAGACAACACAATAGCATGAACAGTAGAAGTTCATTCTTCCTTCGGTTGGTTTGTGCATTAAGGACTTGCTGAAGCATCTGTTGGGACTCAGTGGTAGGCATTGGGCTAAAGCATCTTTCATTGTTGGAGGGAGAACAGATATAAAGGTTTGGGTTTAGAATGTCCCTGTAGCCCTCACAGAAACAAGGTAGTAATGCTGGAAGTGAAGCCGGGCTTGGTTGCTAAGGAGGGGTCCCTGGGGGTGCGGTCTTGGGGACTATATAGGTTTCTCTCCTCCCCTTGCCCTCTTTCTTGCTTCCAGCCTCTGGGATGTGAGGAGCAGAACCCGGGTGCTCTCACTCTCTCCACCTCCCGGCGCCATGCGGAGATCCAGACATGGCCCCACGTGGACTGAACCCAGAATGTCCAAGGAGACCGTGAACAAATACGTCTTCCTTCCTCTAAGTCATGTGGTCAGGTCCTGTAGATTATAGCAGAGAAAATGTTGACCAAGACAGCGGGACTAGCGATCTGAAGGGCTCCTGCTCCGCAGCACTTTGAATGTCTTTGGTAATGATTGTCAAAATCCTCCCTTCCAGCCGGAAGTGGTGGCGCAGGCTTGTAATCCCAGTACTTGGGAGGCTGAGACCGGAGGATCCGGGTTCACGGCCAGCCTCAGCTACTTAGTGTGACCCTTGGCAACTTAGTGAGACTCTGTTTCAAAATAAAGAATAAAAAATAGGGCTGGGGGTATAGCTCAGTGGTAGAATGCCCCTGGATTCAATCCCCAGTACCGAAAAAAAAAATCCTCCCTTCCTTTCCTCTTTCCTTCCTTCCTTCCATTATGGGAATTGAACCCAGGGGCATTCTACCTCTGAGCTCCACCCCCAGCCCTATTTTTTATTCTTTATTTTGAAACAGGATCTCACTAAATTGCGGAGGGCCTCACTAAGTAACTGAGGCTGGCCATGAACCCGGATCCTCCTGTCTCAGCCTCCCAAGTACTGGGATTACAAGTGTGCACCACCACGCCTTTAGGCGTGGTGTACTTTAGGCACAGCCCAGACATTGCCTATCCAGAGAGCTTCCTGGGTGGCCCACGCAGCCGCAGCGCCGGGCACCAAGGCCAACATTGCCTGCATGCAGCTCGCCTGGCTTCTCAGACACATGACACCCAGAATCCCAAATTCTAGTTTCACATCAGTGTACTTTTGTTGAACACTTTTACTTTTTTCAGTGTACTTTTTTACTTAAAAAAAATATATGCATATATAATATATCTCCATACTATCTTAGTCATCTCTGACCACACAAGTAAGATTTCTTTTCCAAAATGCTTTTCCACAAACCTTCTGTGACTTCGGATCCCTTCGGTTCTGGTCCTCCACCTTTCCTCTGTCTCATTCTGGAAAGAGCAGTCATTTCAATGTAGGACAGGATCTTCTCTTTTCAGCTTAGCAGGAACATGTCCTACATTCCTCCCCTACTTTTCATGCAAAGTTGTTTCTCTTCACCCTCGCTATTCCTCGCAGTTTTATTTACGTAGGTTGATTATAATTTTTTTTTTTAGCCAGCCATGGTGGCACACACTTGTAATCCCAGTACTTGGGAGGCTGAGACAGGAGAATCGCAGGTTCGCGGCCAGCCTCAGCTACTTAGTGAGGCCCTCCGCAACTTAGTGAGACCCTGTTTCAAAATAAAGAATAAAATAGGGCTGGGGGTCTAACTCAGAGGTAGAATGCTCCTGTGTTCAATGCCTAGTACCACACACAAAAATAATAATTTTTGTTTACCATTCATAACCTTTTTTTTTTGGCATTACTGGGGATTGAAGCCAGGGGCATTCTACCTCTGAGTTACACCCCCAGTCCTATTGTTTTTTATTCTTTATTTTGAAACAGGGTCTCACTAAGTTGTGGAGGGTCTCACTAGGTAACTGAGGCTGGCTGTGAACCTATGATCCTCCTGTCTCAGCTTCCCAAGTACTGGGATTACAAGCGTGTGCCACCACACCCGGTTTATAACCTTTTTTTTTTTCACAGAACAAAACTAGGAAGTGGACAGTTGTGAATTGTTTGTCGCATACCAGAATTCTGTAGCAGACCAGCAAATTTTATGAATAGGTACCATCTCACAATTTTTATAGGTATGCTCCTTTATAGTACAGTTTTCCGGTGTGGCAAAAGAGCATGTTTATTAACAGATCCAAATATATTTAGCCTTTCTGTACCATGTAAAAACGAACAGCCAAAACCATATAAACTTAAACTTATGCTTAGTAATGAATGTTTTAGCAGTTATCTAACCTAGAAATTTAATGAATATTTATTATTTAACATAACTTAACATTCTTATTAAACCAACAATGCCAAACAAGTCTCATTTATCAAAGATTTACTCGATACATGTGAACTTGAAAAACATCTGGGTTAGTTTCTACATTTCTGAGAGCTTTGGGAATATTTAATTTACACAAGCACGTATTTATTTCTAAGTCAGTTTGAATAGAGCTTCTAAATTTTTTGTGAGATTTTTTTTTTAGGTGGTACTGGGGATTGAACCCAGGGACATTCTACCTCCAAGCTACACCCCCAGCCCTATTTTTTATTCTTTATTTTGAAACAGGGCCCTGCTAAGTTGCAGAGGGCCTCACTAAGTAGCTGAGGCTGGCCACAAACCTGCGATCCTCCTGTCTCAGCCTCCCATGTACTGGGATTACAAGTGTGCGCCACCACGCCCGACTCTTTATGAGATTTTAAAACAATTTGATAATAGCATTTGGAGGTACAAAAAAAACCATGTCTATATGTACATAACATATATACATACACATATACACATATAGATAGATGCCAATAGAGATCTAATAGTTTCATCCTACAATCTTAGCCATAATAATAAAAAGAACTCACAGCTGGGCATGGTGGCACACGGTTGTAATCCCAGTACTTGGGAGGCTGAGACAGGAGGATCCCAGTTCATGGCCAGCCTCAGCTACTTAGGACCTCTGCAACTTAGTGACATACTGTTTCAAAAATAAAGAATAAAAAAAATAGGGCTGGGGGTGTAGCTCGGAGGTAGAATGCCCCTGGGTGCAATCCCCAGTACTGCAAAAAATAAAATAAAATAAAATAAAATACTCACTCACTTATTTATTTATTTTTATTTATTTATTTTTTTTTTTTTTTTGCGGTACCGGGGATTGAACGCAGGGGCGTTCTACCTCCACGCTACGCCCCCAGCCCTATTTTTTATACTTTATTTTGAAACCGGGTCTCACGAAGTTGCGGAGGGCCTCACTAAGTAGAGAGAGCAAGAGAGAGCAAGAGAGAGCAAGAGAGAGAGAGCGAGAACTGAGGCTGGCCGCGAACCCGGATCCTCCGGTCTCCGCCTCCCAAGTACTGGGATTACAAGCGTGCGCCACCACGCCTGGCGCTTCACTCACTTATTTAAAAAAAAAAAACAGTTGGCTCTCACCATTACTCTACTTTAGGAACTGGGGAGAAATCCAGGGGCCCCACAATGAATCTGATCCTCTCAAAGTCACAGCACCATAACTATGATTAATGAAAAAAGATTTCACATGCTTCAAATGATAAGGAAGACTTTATTCAGGACCATAGCAACAGGCATCAAGACTCTCTCAACAGAGGAACAAAACAGGGCTCAACTCCAAATATAGCAAAGAGAAGCGGGGGTTGGTGGTCAGCTATCAGAGCTGGGAGTCAGTAGATGGAAATTCCTAAAGGCAGACATCACGGGGAGAGGGTCCTTGTAAAACTAAGTTAACAGGTTCTTCTGAAGGCAGGCCAGGATGAGAAGATACCAAGGGTGAAGGGTTTTCTCTAAACTGACTTAGCATGATGCTCATCCAACTGGAAAGGGCTGAAGTCTAATCAAAAAGAGGGCTCACAGGCTCCTGACTAAAGCCAGGTCCAGGTGAGTCTTTGGCAACCTCGACAGGGGTCTGACATTTGCTCTGAGTGTCCTGGTACCAGAGGGAGTATGACATTAAATAGCAAACAGAAAACACCACCAGAGGTTGACAAAGAGACTAAGGAAGAAAGAAGCTATATATTTTAGTACATTTATTTTATTTTATTTTATTTTATTTTATTATTTTATTTTATTTTATTTTATTTTTCGGAACTGGGGATGGAACCCAGAGGCAATCTACCTCCAAGCTAAACCCCGGCCCTATTTTTTATTCTTTATTTTGAAACCGGGTCTCACTAAGTTGTGGAGGGCCTCACTAAGTAGCTGAGGCTGGCCACGAACCTGCGATCCCCTGTCTCAGCCTCCCAAGTACTGGGATTATAAGCATGCGCCCCCACACCCGGCTTATTTTAGCACATTTAATGGTACTTGGTTTTCCTGCTTTTTGACCAACAGGCTTTGTCTTTTCATTTTATACCTGGCCCCACAAATTGTGTCTCCAGTCCTCTGTACACAGCACAGGTAGCATGGATGCACGCTCGGTCTGTCTCCTTGGGGTTCTACTTCCTCAGGTGTAAACTAGAGAAAATTCTGGCCTAAGCATCCTTCTTGCCACCACTGGGGTCTCCTGCACCGCGTGAACAAATGGTTGGATGCAGCCTCGTCCATGTCTCCCAAGGACGAAGTCATTCTTAGGCATGAAGTAGTTGGAATTCGAATTTTGCAGGAAAATATTTTCTATCTCTGGAGAGGCATGGGTCAGCTAATAACTGAGTAGAATGTGAACCTCTCCGAAGTGTCTGCATTTGGGGCCGGGGACTAACTGGTTATAGAGTTATATTGCTGAAAGATTTACCAAAGTGAACAGAAATGAGTTCACCTGAAGATAAATTCCAGTTCCTTGCCCCCACCGAGACACGATCCTCCAAGCTGCAGTTTTCCAACTATTTTTTTATTTTATTTTATTTTATTTTATTTTATTTTATTTTATTGTGACACTGGGGATGAAACCCAGAGGCATTCTACCTCCAAGTTACACCCCAGCCCTTACTATTATTTGTTTTGAAACAGGGTCTCCCTAGGTTGCTGAGAGACTTGCTAAGTTGCTGAGGCTGTCCTTGAACCTGTGATCCTCCTGTCTCAGCCTCCCATGTACTGGGATTACAGGCATGTGCCACCAAACCAGGGCAGTTTTGCAACTCTAAATACTTGAAGATCCAGCCTCCACCAGCCCGCTGATAGAAAAATCTCGCACCGCTATAATTAATATACTAAAATTCTTTGATTTTATTTTCACCACGTCACGCTTTTCTGCCTTGTGGACTTTCCCTTCCACTCTTCTTCCCTTTCTCATTTGTACAGCAGAACAAATTTCATAGATGTGGGAACCGGTAAATCATTAAAAATAGGATTATTGCCTGATCTTCCCTTTCTGGCTACATTTTTTAATATTTATAAAAAATAAATCACATTCTAGTTTCTGATTAAGTAAAACAGAGTAACAAATGGATCGAAAGTCGAGTGTTTTCATTCTAAAAAATTACTGCTTTATGAAAACTTCATCTGCACCAGACAGATAGTAGACAGAGTGATCATTCATTTTGCAACCTAATCTCTGCTTCTTCCGAATATTTTACAGAACAGTTTGCTCCTTGCCCCAAATTCATCCCCCAACCTGTCCTTCCTTTCTACCAAACATTTTCCCATCTTATCAGGTCTAACAGTCAGTTGATATAAACATTGAGTGTTAGAGATTTCATTTCTGAGAGCAGCACTGTGCTTGACATTTCATTTAGTTTTGAAGACTTCAAGGCCTTAACATCAGAGCAGTGAATAGGTTTCTTCTAGAAGGCTAACACCAACGGTTGACAGTGGCTCTCTGGAGAGTGTTGAGAAGTACTGTAAGGCACCTCAGAGTTTAGCAAAACAGAAAATCAGTAGATTACTCCTGTCTGCCCCCAGAATGGGATGGAGACTGACAACAGGAGAGTCAGGTACCAGTCCTGCCGTAGCCCAAGGGAGGGTCACATGACATTCGCAAACACCATGGTGGACGCAGTCTGCAGTAAAAACCAATAAAGAAAGATAGTTTGGCTGGGTGTGGTGGTGCACGCCTGAAATCCCAGTACTTGGGAGGCTGATACAGGAGGATCACAGGTTTGAGGCCAGCACTGTAACTTAGCAAGACCCTATTTCTAAATGAAAAATAAAAAAGGGCTGGGGGTGTAGCTCAGAGGTAGAATGCCTCTGGGTTCGATCCCTAGTACCAAGAACTAAAAACAAAAATGAAGAAGTTAAAAATAAGCCGGGCGTGGTGGCGCACACTTGTAATCCCAGTACTTTGGGAGGCAGAGACCGGAGGATCCAGGTTCGTGGCCAGCCTCAGCTCTCTCGCTCTCTCTCTCCCTGTCTCTCTCCCTGTCTCTCTCTCTCTCTCTCTCTCTCTTTCTCTCTCTCTCTCTCTCTCTCTCAATCTCTACCTAGTGAGGCCCTCTACCTTCGTGAGACCCGGTTTCAAAATAAAGTATAAAAAATAGGGCCGGGGGCATAGCGCGGAGGTAGAACGCCCCTGCGTTCAATCCCCAGTACCGCAAAAAAAAAAAAGAAGTTAAAAATAAATAAAAAGGAGGAAGAAGAGTTCTAGTTTTATTTAAAGAGACTCCAGGAATTGAAACTTAGATTAGGTTCACTGTGGCCTGCCTGTGAGTTCAGTTCAGTTCTGAGAATGGATTCATTCAGATCAACTCTATAGCCCTCAAGGTTCCGGGGTGTCTACAAGCCGCCCACCTCTAGGATACTCCAATCAGAGACATAGGGGAGCCTGGTTCTAGAAAACAAAGCAGCTCTCCACTCCGACGGCAACCTTGGTCTCCTCATGGAAGCAAGGCGAGCAGTTATTAGATCTCTAGTTATTAGGTCACAGGGCATAAAAAATCCTTTTGATCACATTGTGATGGCTTGTCTTCTTCTTCTTCTTCTTCTTCTTCTTCTTCTTCTTCTTCTTCTTCTTCTTCTTTCTTCTTCTTTCTTCTTTCTTCTTCTTCTTCTCTTCGTACTAGGAATTATACCCAGGGGTATTCTACCTCCGAGGTACATCCCTAGCTCTTTTTGTTTTTTATTTTGAGAGAGGGACTCGCTAAGTTACCGAGGCTGATTTTGAACCTGCGATCCTCCTGTTTCAGCCTCCCAAGTCCTGAGATCACAGGTGTGCACCACCATGCCTGGCTCGTTTTCTACTCTTTGAGAAGGGAGGACCCTGGAAGGAAAACTCTCAACAGAAATCATGGTGGCTTCTGTGATGGGTGGTAATGCTTGAAAAATGTCCTGTTGCTTAATACGCAGGCTTTTGAGCTGGGCATGGTGGCACACGTTTGTAATCCTAGTACTTGGGAGGCTGAGACTGGAGGATAGCAGGTTCGCGGCCAGCCTCAGCTACTTAGGCCCTCCGCAACTTAGTGAGAACCTGTTTCCAAATAATAAATAAAACCGGTCTGGGGATGTAGCTCAGTGGTAGAATGTCTCTGGGTTCAATTCCCACTAACACACACACACACACACACACACACACACACACACACAGAAATACGCAGGCTTCTGAGCTGTGCATAAGAGTATCTGTGTAAAATCCTACTATGAGTTCCTCATGCAAAGATGTCTGTAAACATTTTCATTTTCTTGTAAAACAATTACTGTAAGAAAAAAAAGAGCAAATAGAAGAAATGATTTCAGCATCCTAAGTTCTTGTGCCTCATCAAAATTGCTTTATAAGGTCTCCCTGGAAGGACCAGGAATATGATTGTAATGGGCTGGGTGTGTTCTTGCGTGCAAAGTGTATGAAGCAGTAGGTTGAGAAAGCTTGGTGCTCTGAATCACCCAATGTAGTTTATACATTTATTTAGAGAAGAATAGCTTAGGTTTAATTATTTATGATAATAGCTCTCTATGCACTAGTAAATGTCCTTTGGTGCATATTTTGTAAAAGTAATGAAGTCTTTGTAACGTGAGCTCTCTTTGCTACAGAACCGGGCCAGCTTGTATATAAGGGCGTGTGTAAATTACCAGGCTTCGGGCTTAGCAAGGTGCCCTGGAATTTGATTGAAGATGTCCCAGAATTGGTCCTGAATGTACTCGCTGCCCCTCCCCCATCGCTTGACCAACAAAACAGCAGCATGCAGCAGATGGACGGCCTGTCAGAACGCTTATTCTTCTTTTCTCTCAGTATTTTCTTGCTGTTCTCCTGTTGTTATAACCTTATGGTATTGCACTAAAACACAAAGCTAGAGAAGAGTACAAACGTAGCCGGGCGTGGTGGCACACACTTGTCATCCTAGTACTTGGGAGGCTGAGACCAGAGGATTGCAGGTTCGCAGCCAGCCTCAGCTACTTAGTGAGGCCCTCCGCAACTTAGTGAGACCCTGTTTCAAAAAAATAAAGAATAAAGGCCAGGCGTGGTGGCGCACGCTTGTAATCCTAGTACTTTGGGAGGCAGAGACCGGAGGATCCGGATTCGCGGCCAGCCTCAGCTCTCTTGCTCTCTCTCTCTCTCTCTCTCTTTCTCTCTCTCTC